>JAZGTI010003972.1:0-29531 GCA_036877585.1 Botia kubotai
ATGATATGTGATGTTAAAAAAGGTTCTATCAACGTTACTGCAAAAACATTTTTGATAGCTTTTACAGAACGTTCTGAGATTGTAACCTGTTAGCTGGTCAGTACTGTGACCGTGATGGCTTCCAACATTCATATCTCAACTGTGAGATAGCAGACCCTCATTAGTGACTTCATGACACTCTGCTTCGCATCTGCAAAGCGACCTTGATCACACAAGAACTCAGACTTGAGTCGCTTGGTTCGCAAGGCTCTGTTAGGCATCCAGAGACTTTGTCAGGCATCTCAATGTCATCTGCCACTGGGAAAATGCTTGTTTATTATCAGGATGCGACAGCAAAGCTTCACTGTGGGGTGACTTGTGTTAATGTGCCATGTAAACAAATGTGTAATAAAACAGAAAGCAGAGGAAAGTGAGAAAAGGGGAGCGGGTATAGCATATAGCATACATTTATGAATATTCTTACAGGGCTTAGAAGGGGGGCACATATTTGTATATACGCATTTTGTTATATCATCATTATGTGTTCAATACATGTTTGGACTGTATGAACTTATGTTTAGCTTTAGGTTTAACTTTAGGTTTTTCATTAGCGTACAAATCTAAATTCCTGATGATGTCAATGTCATAGTAACTAAAATCCGGTTAAATCGTTCATTATTGGTTGAACTACACCTCCAATCAAACCCCTAACTGTGAGAATAGCTTTAGCAGCCAGACAGGCACTATAGACCTTATGTCATGTGACACAACTTCACAACCTTTAGCTTTCGCCAGAAAACTACTGCGACAAGCAAATTTAATTGCTTCATCTGTTATTTAATTGTATTGTAAACACCAATAACGGACACAGCACGTGTTGTGTTTGTTTATATAAACAAGCCAACGCGCTCCATTATGCTTTAAAAATACAGAAATATTTTAACGGTGAGCAAATAAAAGAGCTGTGACATGTAACTGCCCACAGTGGAGAAACACGAGAGAAAGAGAGAGAGGGGGAGAGAGAGACAGAAATTGTCGCTCTGCTGATGCTGCTGTGCCATTAGGCAGAGGCAACAGTTTTGAAAAAGAATAAAAATCCCTGAGGTGCTTTATAAGCTTCGCTTCTTAAAGGTCACTGAAAAACCGCAGCACGTGTAAGACATTACCACCAAAGACCCCAAATTAAAACAGACCGCATGGATTTTATCTGCACAGCTGAGTCAGGTGACAGCAGTCACAGGTACAATTTTTGCATTGGGGGTTTCGTGAGACCCCTCCACACTCTGAGTTACACAAACCCGTAACTTAAAAGCAGAGTAGAAACATTCGTTACAGAAACATTTTTTGTTATGATGGTTAAAATATATATATATCTTCTGTGGAAGGTGCAGGACTGTACAATGATCGTCCAATCATTGCATTCTGTCCGAATGCAATGATATGATGTCTCACTTGCAAGCTATGTATGTGTTCATGTGTTGGAGGAGGCGTGGTATTGTAGAGCGCTCTGAAGGGAGGGTGGGATCTCATGTTTCAAAGCTAGCTTGCTATTGTTAGCCTCTCTGAAATCGCCTACCCTACCTTTACCTAATGAAATCATTTTGCTGTGACATCATTTAAAAAATATCATCCCAGTACAGAGAAATATAGTTAAACAAACACACACTATGTCTAGCAATGTTACAAGTCATCGTGGCGGTGGAAGATGAGTTAATCACACTCTCTCTCTCTCTCTCTCTCTCTCTCTCTCTGCAACACACGCACACACAACCTTGTTACTGCAGTAGCAGCTTAGAGGCAGTTCCAAAATAAGTAACCGATAGAGTATTTCAAAATTACTTGCAAAATGGCTTGACACAAACAAACATACCCAAGTTATCCCTGACATAAACAAAATAATGGTCTGTGGACTGTTGAATTATTGAAAATTGATGCATGCCCGAGGTGTAGCTATGTCACACTACCAACTAACAACTATACTTTGTGATACATCACAATTCAAAACATCACAATGCATCGCAATATCACATCTGTCTGTCTATCTTTCACTCTCTCTCTACATGTGTGTGTTTATATATTTATTTATTTATTAATAATATAAATGTGTGTAATAATAAATGTGTGTGTGTGTACTGTACGTATGTACAGTAGTGTACAGTAATCTACAGTACATACAGTGTTATTTAGTCTCACTCTCCTGCATAGTACAAATCCTCGATAAGATATTAGGCACTAAAAACAGCACCAACAAAAGGCGAGACTAATCAGATTAACACACTACACCTGACCTAACATCAAGATAAGATGAACAACACACTAACTGGAAACAATGTTAAGGTGCTCTATTGTGATGTTAAGACACATGAAGCCCTAAGAGTCAAAACACACACACACACAGAACCACAAACACAATATGTTTGATCTGCTCAAACTCTAAGATTAACTGTAATGAGGTCACCACACTGTGAGCAAGAAGCGTGTCCGATTGGGATAAACGCTCTCTAGGGATTTGGCTCTTGCAGAAATCCTGGAAGTTGGTTATTTAGGGATTAACACACTTTCACACACACACTCAGAAACACTCAGCATGTACGGTTAACTTTACCTGTGTTATTCCGGTAAGTTCCGGTATGGCCTGGGGGGAGCGGCTCTCCCTGACTCTGGCTCAAACTCCTCATTGGGACTTTCTGATATACTCTGTCATCATATATAGGCTCAATATGGTGCTCGGGGGACTGCAGGGGCCTCAGTTCAGGGGCCAGGTGAGCATGCTGGCCACTGTAGGAACCTCGAGATCCTGTGAGAGGTACAAAACACACAGAATCTGTTAGGTTTTAATTATTTTAATTACTTGGAAGGACTGTAGTTTTGCAAACGACGTCCCTTATGAATGAATAAGGGCAACACAGCAGAGTAATTACATGATCTGGGATCATTACGCTGATCCCAAACTGTACATATGCTTTTGGCAATCGGTCCAAAGCTGTCAATCAAAAACTATGAACGCATCTGAGAGCATATTAGCCAGCTAACAATTTTAGGCTGTAAGAACATTCCCCTAATATTACCATTAGGTAGCAAAAACATAAAAAATGTTATTTTTATGTTTTTTATGTTATTTATTAGACATTGTATTAAAGTTTAAAAGAACGTTATTCAAACTTTTAGCTCTGTAACATTTCTAAAACATTCCACTAACAACTTAAAAATAACGCTTCTGATACATGATATATAACATTCATAAACATTCTACCAGCGTTACTGCAGCGTTACTGCAATTTTTGATAACTTTGACAGAACCTAAAGGGAACATTAGCCAATGGTCTGAGAACGTTCCCTGTTAACTTGGCATGAATTAGTTACGTTACAGAAAATGACGTGTGAATGGTGCATGCTAGCCTCTCCAGGGAACAACGTGGCGACGGTGAAAATGTGATTGTTATGAACTTTAAGAAGGAAGAGCGCTGCTCCTTGAGATTCAGTCACACACTCATTGATCCACACGCTGCATCTTGGCTCTGCAGCAGCCCACAGGGACACAACACACCCACACAAGCAGATCTGTAGAGTCACTGTGCTTTAGGTTTGGATGTTGCTCAAACACTTTTTTAGGTCGTAAGAATATTCCCCTAACGTTTGCAATAGTTACAAAAATATTAAAACATTTACACAAAACATGCAATTTTGGACATTGTATTAACATAATTTCTTGGTTATATAAACGTTATTCAAACTTTTTTTGGATTCTGTAACATTTTTTAAATGTTCCACCTCAGAATAACACATTTGAGATATATCATATATAACGTTCTACTAGTACTACTAACGTTACCGCAAGAATGCTTTTTGAAAACATTAGCCAACGTTCTGAGAACGTTCCCTGTCAGCTGGGTTGGCAGGGTCTAGGTTTTCATTGAAAGTCAAACATGGACTCCACCAAACAGCACGTGCAGCAGAACAAGGACGCTACCTCAAGCCGACTGAAGGGAACGCGTACATACACGTTAATCTTCCGACCGCCGCAATAGCTGATCTGCTCTGGTGCGCTGCAGTTTCCCAGGACGACATAGTTGTGCAAATGTTGAGAAAATAAGACAGTGTAGATAGAGAGAGCACCGCGTGTAATCACCTTATCAGCGGCGGGCAGGCATACGTCCCTGATCACTAATCTGATTTCGTGAGTGCTTCGAGAACATCCATTGGGATGCATGAACAATAACTGAATACAGAGATCACTGTCTGCTTTCACAATTGAGAACATTATATTTTCTTCATCCTGGACAGGAAAGATCTATAGCATGAGATTCAGACAACAAGACGTGAAGGGGTTTAAGATAACATCAATATTAATGTTGGGCGATCTTCTCCCCAGTCTGATTGTGAGCCAGTGAGATCGCCAATACATGATGTTAATGATGTTTGCCCTCATGATAAATTTCCCATGATGCATTGCCCAGGGGTGGGGCCATACTTTATTGCTTATTTATTTACTCATTTATCTACTTATTTGTCCACTTATTATTACAGGTAATGCCGCATGAAAAACGTATTTCTTTAAACTGGTAGTAAAGAAATACATTTACACTGAAAAAGAATAACAACGATCAAATTCAAATATTGACAGCAGTGCTATTTTAGCACATTTATGCCTGGATAAACAGTATTACATGTGCTTAGTGAATGAAACGCACTGTTTCGCCCCAGGAGACAAAGACAGGTGGAGAGACAGACAGAAGGACAAGGTGAGACGTTTAAGAAATACTAAGAGAGCGAGAGAGAGACAGACAGATAAACGACATTCTGTCTGAATTGATCCTCAGTGAAGGCCCTGGAGCAGCATGTTTCTCTGCAGGAAACTTACAGCTTTTCACAGTCAATTCAGTGGCTAAACTTCATGTCCAGGTGGACAGTTTGGACAGACAGGTCAGTGGCTCCTGCACAGTCATACAAACTAAAAAAAAAACCTAAAAAATCCCTGGAGGTTCCCCAGCCAACCATTTTAGATTGTAAGAACATTTCCAGAACGTTCCATTAAGTAACAAAAACGTTGAAAATATTATTTTGAACATTCTAGGGACATTCAAAGCGGCCATTTTTTTAGATGTTGTATTACTGTTATTGCTTGGTGAAAAGAAAGTTTTTTTAATCATTTATTTTAAATTCTGACATTTTTAAAACGTTTTACCAACAACAACATTTTTAATATATGACATATAACATTAAAAAGTTCTGCAAGAGCGTTTTTATAACATTGAGAGAACTTTTAGAGAACGTTAGCCAACGTTCTGAGAATGTTCCCCGTTAGCTGGGTCCCTGAAGGTGCTAGCTTGCATGGATGAACGCGTAACATCCGTTCAGTCTTTCCTTACACTCCCCGTCCTTCTAATGATGAAACATTACATGTAAAAGAGAATTCCACACGCCTCTGATAAAGCTGCCTGAATAAATAGGTTTGCACATCTGGGTACAACTTAGACAAGCATTCTGAAGTACCTCTCCACAAATCACAGGCAAGTGTTAAAAGCACTTCAGGCATCCAAACACGGGCTCCGCAGTGTACTGTGCGATCTGTCATTAACGTCATAAGAGAATCTGACAGATGCCATGTAGTGTCAGATTTAGCACAGCATGTAGTGTCAGATTTAGCATAACATGTAGTGTCAGATTTAGCATAACATGTAGTGTCAGATTTAGCATAGCATATAGTGTCAGATTTAGCATAGCATGTAGTGTCAGATTTAGCAAAAATGTTTAGCTAAACATTTTTGTCTGTAACGTTTTCAAAACATACCACTAAGATCTTAAGAATAATCTTTTTTATATATTATATATAACATATATTTAACAAAAAGTTCTACTAATGTTACTGCAAGAACATTTTGATAACTTTGACAGAACATTTAGAAAATGTTCTGAAAGCGTTCCCTGTTAGCTAGGTCCTGTGGCAGGGTAAATGTCAATAATTAAAACCGGCAGTACTGACTCTAAAATCTGACTGGATGAGCTACATTTGAAACTGTTAAAGCAGATATGCACACTAGCAACGGTAGGTCATTAGAATTTTATGGTATTACAGTAAGTTTGCTTGACAATCATAAACAGCCTAAAGGCTATTGAACTATATTATTTGGCTTAGTTTGTTAGAATTGTTACAAGATTATTGTTATTAAGTAGTAGTAGATTATTGTATTAGGTAGTAGTATTTTTAATAATCAATATGCTATTGTGCTACAAAAAGTTGACAAAGCTGACTTTTTGCAAACAGATACTTTAAATTTAGTCTTTATATATTAAAACTAGCCAGAAATTATGACGATACTCTACACAGATTTTCAGCCAATCAAATGCTCTCTTGAATGGCAATGTCTCGTAACACCTGCAGCAAAAGAAGCCCAAAACTTCAAATACATCAACATCTGGGAAATAAAGAAAGAAAACTCTCTGTAGTACACAGTAAAATATCTGTAGTTCGCAGTAAAATATCTGTAGTACACAGTAATCTATCTGTAGTACACAGTAAAATATATGTAGTACACAGTGGCTTTTTCTGCTGCAAGTTATGGTCTTACATAATTCTCACGAAAATGAGTACAGCAAACTTAACGTCTTTTAAAGTTTGACATCTGTAAATAACACTCAGCACATTAAAATCAACAACAAGCGTAAACTACAGAGTATACTGTCTAAGTCTCCCAGGAAAACACATTCATTCTAGCTCTATAATTTGGGTCTCCCTCAGCACTCTACACAGGTCTAAATTTACATAAGTTTGTGCTGATGTTCTTGTGATGTAAGACTCTGCCAGGAGTCATTTAAAGCACACCATCTCAAGTCAGACGGGACACTAATGTATTTCCTAGAAACTGTGTTTCTGTGCTGCTTTCATAACTGTGTTGCACTCTCCATCTTGTTTATCTTCTTGTCTCCACTTGCAAAAGCACCATGTGCTCTATGAAACTCCATCACAGACTTCATAACTCCATCCATTCTCAGTACGAGCCTTTTCCTTCCTCCCCAACTCTCTCTCTCTGTCTGTTTCTCATGTGGCCTCAGGGTTTAATGACACACATCATCAGCCCCTCACCAAGAATCCCTCCATCATGAAAGACAGGCTCACCGAACACACCCAACACCCTGGAGAAATGAGGGAAGCCTTGCAAAAACTGTCTGCTCTCTCCTTTGCGCTACGTAAATTTCCTTCAAATCTAATCCGTCTTCGGTTATCGCACCAGTGGGTCGGAATACACTCGTTTTTTGACCCGCGAAGGTTCGGTGTGCTCGGAGCGGGTGAGGATTCCCGCATAGATACCGGCGAGGTGCACGACTGCTGAATGACTTTAATCAAAGAGACAAGCGGGATGTCGGTGATGACTCATCACGCACTCAGCGACTGTTGTATTGTTTCCCTTTGTGGCCCAGTTTGTGTTTATAGGGTTTGATGCAGGCTGTAATCAACAACACCCGATATAAGTCCAGATCAGCCTGTTGTGATTGAGATAAGAGGTCCCTGCTTTAAATGCCCCTGTGGTCTTTGTTTACTAGATAAAAGGTCTCTAAACAATGGTTGCTAAAGATGTGCGTCATCATCTCATTTTGGGTGGTACAAAATGACTCCGATGACCTTAGCAATGCATTATGGGATGTTATCGATTAATTCAAGCCGAATTGTGTTTTGTACAGGCCTGACAATGTGTAATAAATATAAAAATCAAATAAAAAAAATCAAAGCCGTACCAGGTTAAAGCAATTAAAGAAGCTAATAAACCAAAAACAATGACATTTAAAAGCATTTTCCTTTAAAAGGATTCAGAGAATTTTCTGAATAGAGAATTCAGAAAAAAGTAACACGTTAGGTGGTAAAAATAGCAGCACTAATTACAATCATTATCACATAGTAAACGACTGAATAATTTAATTGTTATACTATATATTGCAGCTCTTTGATGTCTCTGCGGACAGAAAACAAGTATTGATATCAAAGTACTGCGTTTCTTCAAAGGAAGAGCCCCAGACATTAGACGTAAGGGTTTGAGTGTGAGGATCAGTGAGGTAAAGAAAGCATGAGATACGCACGCCATTCCCCTGGCACTTCCTAAGCGAATGCTAATATGTGCATCGTATGTTTCTGTCCGCTATAGAATCGTGTTTATTAACTCGGCTCCTGTGGGGTTTTACCTGCTCAAAAGTCAATGATTTGATGCTTTGATGTTGACTGTGTTTGAGCGGTAGACATGAGTAAATCAGTAAATACAAGCATGTTTGAACACAAGCAGTGGTTATATAAACTCACAGACCTGTTCGGAGCAAAAAGCAGCCGTCCAAATGTGCGTTCACGTGTCATCAGGAAGCACAGAGTGTGAGCTCCACTGAACTGTCTGATGGCTCACATTTCCAGCTCTCGTTAAAATAAATGACTACTGGTTGCTTTCTCACTTCTAATCGTCAGTGTAAATGGCCCTTAATTTCAGTGGCAGTCTGACATGAAAACCAGCATTGTCATTAAAGCAAGATTATTAGACGAGGTATTAACATTATTACTTGAATATACAAACGTTATTCCAACTTTTAAATTCTGAAACGTTTATAAAACGTTCCACTGACTACCTAAGAATAATGTTTTTGATATAAAAAACGTTACTACAAGAATGTTTTGTTGACCAATTTGAAAATGTTGAGGGAACTTTTAGTGAACATTAGCCAACGCTCTGAGAATGTTCCCTGGGTTAGCTGGGTTACCCCTAAATTTGTTGTAAACACTCAAAACAATTTGTTGACATTCATTGATTAGAGCCGCTGCATTCCTGCCTTTCTTAAAATATTCCACACAAGTCCCCACAGAAACACTGACACAATGTTTGTTATTGCTGTGACCCACAATTCCCTGCTGCACAGCCGAAGGCGGAATCATAATTTGTTACTCACCAGCTAGGCTGCCCGGTCTCTGCAAAGTGGCGGTTGCGTAGAGATCGTGGGAAATCTTGTACTGCTCTGACGAGTGCACGAGCCTTTTGTTGGGTGAGAGAGTGGCATAAGTAGACACTCCTGCCGACTGCAGCTGCTGATAGACGGGCGACGCGTTATTGGGTGGAGATGCAAGCCGCAGAGGGGACCCTGAAGTGTGCGTACCGGACGATCCTCCGATGCCCACTGCATTTATAGGCGAGCTGCTGCTGTAGGACTTCGCGAGTCTCCCAGGTGAGGGCTTGGGGGAGGAAGAGGAAGGCAGGCGCTGGGTGGTGGCGTAGCCGGGCGTGTCAGAGGCGGAACCCAGACGCTGCAGTTTATTTGGGGAGCTGCTGACCGCCGCGGACTGCATTGAGTTCATGGGCGAGCTGATACGCTGGGCAGGCAGGGTAGAGCTGGAATAGTACAGGCCCGGTCCGGATGCTGCAGAGGGCTGCTGGGAATCACACAGCAGGGCACCGCCATGATTCTGGGCCTGCGCTGAGTCACACGCCGCAAGCTGGGCCGCACGGTTAGATGTCACCTGTGATGAGAACACAATGATTATTATATCAAACACAAACATACCCAGCTAACAATTTTAGGTTGCGGGAACATTTCCCTAATGTTTGCTATATAGCATTAAAAACACTGCTGTGAGAACATTTTGGATAACTTTGAGAGAACTTTGACAGAGCTTTCACAAAATGTTAGTCAACGCTCCGAGAACGTTCCCCGTTCGCTGGAATATTCTGATGAGATTACGTGATATTCAGATAGAAAGGACATAAATGATCTTTTACAAGACAGCCTTTAAAAATAGGAATCGTTCCTATAAAAAGAACAGATGCAAGAAAACCTCCCAAACACAATATGAAAGCCTGTAAACTGGAGTTATTGCACATGCAGTCACGACCGCATGTTGCAAAGCGTCATGGGATCACACCCTTTGTGTCAATGGATGTTGCAACGCCCGTAATTTAGAAGGGCAGGCGTTCACAGAAACACCCGGACAAATTAATACAAGCACAGTGCCAGCAATTTAGCGTGGCGCTTTGGCATGTGAATAGACATTTCTTCCTTTGGATTTCTTCATAATCACCATGACGATTCTGGGTGATTACAATAAAACATTGGTTACACTGTTGCTCATTTACAGAAAGCATGAAACCTGATTATTCTTATTCAGAATAAATGGTTATTTTTAAACTGGCAGTCAGTGCAATTCCCAGCATTTTTTTCGCTTCATTGCATTAATATAGGGTTGTAACATTCAAATGATCTGAAAACGGAATAAATATGAGGTCTGGAACAACAGAGAGAAAATCCTGGTTTTAAAGGCTAAACAACACTTCGCTTTTCCAAACAAAGCTTCTGTAATGGTCCTTTTTTCCCATCTTAGTTTGAGCAAAGATCCCAAAGAACAAGCATTCCGCATTGAGCTCTTGAGCTGACTATAGGGTCAAGCCAAATAAATTGAGCTACTTTTTCCATTGAAACGAAGGGCATAAAATAGCCCAATTTACTTTCATTCACGATATGGTATGGCAACTTTAAGTTACGTTTTATTAAGTTATCAGTTGTCTCTGGTTTATTGTTAAATGGTTAAGACTGTTTCTTTAACAGCAAAAGAGGTTGATGCTCACCATGTCTTGCTTAATAAAATCACAGTGACCCGTCTTTTGACATTACACCAGCATCTTCAGATCAGTACACTGGTTCTTCCAGACATTATCTGTTAACTGAGATGATAAGTGATGTTCTCCTTGTTTATTTAAAGCAATAGTTTTCAACGTCTCTCGACGAGCTTCAGGACAAGGTTTTTTTAATTGCACATTAATTAACGATCAACACAGCAGCCGTATTGTTTATTGTACAAAAATGTACAAAAACGTTCACTCAAAAATCTAACACTCAGTCCAGCTTATCTAAGTCTTGAGACTTAGACTTGGACTCAAGTCCAGTCTCAGATTCGGATGAGCTGAATATACAACACTGCCCACAACGCAGTTTTAAATCACGATCCACCAGTTGAGAACCACAATGCTATCATAGAGAACCAGACAAAACACTGACATAACAAGCTGTTCCATAGGAGAACCTTCATGGGTTAAAACTCATATCTTAATCTTAAGAATTTATAGGCAACGAAAACCAAAGATTCCAAACCAAGATTTGCTTGTGGAGATTTCACAAAGATGTTTAATAACTTGATATCATGTTATATCGACGTGTGATGCAATTATACCATCAGTTCTCTGCCAAATGCTTCTTCATACGTCCCCCCCTTCTCTCTCTCTCTCTCTCTCTCTCTTTCGCTCTCTGTTTCCCTCTGTACCACGAGAAGAAAAATACCTACTTGAAGAGACTGTTGCAGCTTCCTGATGTGGTTGAATTATTTAAGGAACAAGAGGTTTATGGCGTTATAAATATCTACATAAAAGCACCTAACTGATGTGTTACATAAGCCTATCCTGAAACAGACGAGCCCTCTCCAGATTACCCTCCATGGCAGAAATTCCACAGTCTAAAGCTCAGAGAGAGAGAGAGAGAGAGAGAGAGAGGATGGAAACACGGTTGGATGTGTAAATGCATTATTTGCTTTCAGTACAAAGTTATTCTTTCTTCCTTATGTACTGAGAACATGCATCAATTAAAAATCGGAGAAAAACTCCCTTGACAGGGCCGAGAATGATGTGCATCTTTCATTTAAAACACTCCTCTGTGCCCAGAACAGAGACCTGTCATTAAAAGTGTCAAAGGATAGAACAGAAGGGTAGGACCCAAAAGAGAGAGGGAGAGAGGGAGAGAGAGAGGCAGAGCAAATGAGAGACAGAGAGAGAGAGGGAGAGAGAGAGGCAGAGCAAATGACAGCGAAAGAGAGAAAGAGAGAGAGAGAGAGGGAGAGGCAGAGCACATGAAAGACAGAGAGTCTCTCTGTGTGTGCAAAAAGCAGGAATTGCCAATGTCAGCTTCATCGAGACCTTCCATTCCGGCAGCACTTCTGTCATTTGTATGCAGTAAACATCGGTGATTCAGTTAATTATCAAACGTGATAAAATCACCACGCAAAATTCAACGTTTATTCTCGGAACAATAATTTCACCTTTTGCGGAACGTTTCTCGCTGGTGGCAGGTGCGCGAGACTCGTTTAAGCAAATGGAAGTTGGTGGAAGAAACAGCCCTGCGGGGTTTGCATTAATTACAGTCTCATCAATCGACACAATTTAACTCCGCAGATAATGGCAAAGTTTGAAACGCGCACACTCCGTTTGACGCAGCACCAGCGCGCCTGCCAGCGCGTTAACCTGACAAATACTTCAGCTTCTGTTTTACTTTAATCAGATGACACGATCACGATTGCTTGAAACGCAATAACCGATGACAATTCAGCCAAAAGTGTCATTTTGTGCTTGTCGGCCCCAAAAGATTAACAGGAGGCAAAGCCGGGCGATCGTTATTGCATCTCTGATGCAAAAGCACAAGAGACTTCCAGCGCATAATAGAGCCAAAAAACAGAGGGACACATTTGTAACAGATCAGAGGCTGAACTGTGTTAGAGAGAAACAGAAAGACTCACCTGGTTGTAGCTGTGCACGGCTCCTCCGGGCTGGCCGCTGGAGCGAGGAGGAGGCTGGGGCTGCTGAGATTGTGCTGCGGTCAGGCAGTCGCTCAGGGCCAGAGTCTGGTTACTATGGTAGCTGGAGGAATACTGGAGGGAGCCCTCTGGGTTCGAGCTGAGCTGCAGTGAGCTCTGAGACAGCAGCCGCGGTCCTGTGTGCAAAGCATGAGAGCGAGAGACAGAGAGAGAGAGAGAGAGAGAGAAAGAGAGAGAGAGAGAGAGAAAGTGAGAGAGCAATTTCAGTGAGGCAACGATGCAGCCCTCAGTCTGGCGGAAGTGGCATACATAATTTATTAGGAGGGGAGGAGTGAAGCAGAGAGAGAAGGAAAAAGAGAGAGAGGAAGCGAAAGAAGAGGATTAAAATGACAAGAGGGAACCCAAAAGCAAAAGAAAGACAGGGAATAAACCAAGAGAAAATTAGGCATGTTGGGGAGGGCGCGATGCTCCTTTAACAACTGACTAGTCGAGACAATTAGTGAGGTCAACTAGCATCACATTTTTTCATGTTTGTATATGTGATGGTTTGTTTGTGTGTGTAAATATATATACATACACAAACACACGTATGTACACACACACACACAAATGTTAACATCAGTAACATTAGTAACAAGTGATGTAACAGTAACATCACTATAAAACGAGGGCTGGAAATGTCAAGGGAGTTCGTTCCAACTGGGGACGGAATTCCAGTACATAATTTCCAAGGATTTCCATGATATATCCATGTAACTGCCTCCAAACGCTCTACAAATTTCATCCATCAATATAGTGGGAATTTCAGCATCTATAGTTAGTTATAGTAAATATAAATGATATCCCCAACTAATATCTATTAGGTGAATCCCTGCCACTGTATAAAACTTCATATTGTAAGAGTATATGGCAAAATAACCAGAATGGCAATTCTTAACCAGGCTATGCAGGCAAACAGCAGCAGGGTTTGGCATTTTGAAAAACTCAGGACAAACTAATCTAATCCGACAGCAAACTAGATTGTATCAGCAAGTCACAGTTTATCAAGATGCTATCAGCCCTGATGTCGCCTTCAGCAAGACCGTGTTGGGACTATCAGTCTGCACCACAGATTAACTTCCCTTGAAACAGCCTGTGAAAACAACCATTGTCTTTCCTCCTCACAAACACACACACTGTCCCTTTAAACACAGCTTGAGTTAAAGTGTCTCGGATTTCTCAGGAGAAGGATGTTGTCGGCCCTCTCAGCACTACACAATAATCTATGGCTCCTGTAATCAGACAGATCCATCAAGCTGGTCTGGAGAGATAAGGAAATTGGTGCATTATTCCAGCCCATAATAGCCTGCTGCACTCATTTTTGCTTTCATTGATCTGAAAGCCCCGCGCAGACACGGGGGAAGCAGTGCGGCAGGTTAGCCTGAAGTTTTCCCTGCTTGGCTCCTCGACAAAGCGTCATCAAGGTTATCGTACTTGGCAGCGACGCAAACCAAAGTCACGAAGTGCTATGAAGGAAAATCAAAATCGGCTTAATTATTAGTGACTGAGCAATGCGGCTCGTCCATTGGCTGAAACCAATATAAGGACTTTCACACCTATTGGCCAATCAATTTCCACGAATTTTTCAGTCGATTAATAAATAAGTACTTCTAAAACTTATTTAATGGAGTCTGCACTCAAAAGCGCATCGGATATTTAGATCTAAGCAGACAGTCAGGATAGAAACTGACTGAGATTTTATTCATTCTCATGATTAAAGACATTTATATAATTTGAAAAAAAGCATTCCTGCACGCGCCT
Organism: Botia kubotai; assembly: GCA_036877585.1. Taxonomy (NCBI): domain Eukaryota; kingdom Metazoa; phylum Chordata; class Actinopteri; order Cypriniformes; family Botiidae; genus Botia; species Botia kubotai. Next base: position 14,321 of record JAZGTI010003972.1, read on the forward strand.
ATTCAAATATGAGGGGCCAATACCTGTGGCATCACTATGTCCTCTTACGTATTTTTATAACATCATATATATATTATATGTATGTATATATTATATACATTTTGTGTATGTTTTTGACTGTATATTGGTCTATGGGACTCATCTGGAATAGCAGGTTGAAGCCACTGCAGTTACAGCATATGACAGCAGTGGCAGTAAATACAGCTCCTCACCTAATGTAAGGCAATTACACGGCTCTTACACACCTCACTTCCTCCATCCTGCCTCAGAAATCTGCAGCTCTCTCGCATTCACCTCCTGTAAAGTTGTTGGATTAATCTGGCTGAGGACAACATCTCTATACATGTAAAGCAGCGGTGCTGAAACCAACATCAGATACTGCAGCTGAGCAGCACTGCATACTGTATCACAACAAATACATTCCATCTCCCCAGTGTACAACAAACAAGGTTCGTTAACAATGTTATAATGTTAACAAACTCAGCTAACAATATTAGGTTGTAAGAACATTTCCATAACGTTTCCATTAAGTAACAAAAGCATTCTAGAAACATTCAAAACATGCAGTTTTTCAGAACGTTTTAAAAACGTTAAAAACGTTTAAAAAGTTTAGCCAACCACAAGAATATTTTCTGATAACTTTGAGAGAACTTTTAGAGAACATTAGCCAACATTCAAAGAATATTATCTGTTAGCTGAGAGGAAGGGCTCCCTAAGTTCCTCTCTAGCATAGCCCAACCATATAAATTTTCCCCCGGACCCCATGAATTTTAGTGACGGCTCTACTCCAAGCACCACTGTTTTCCCGCTTTTAAAAGCCTCCGTGGTGAGGTGCGCACAGAAGCGCTCGTCTTCTCCCACGTCTCAATCAAAAAGGCTGTAAAGTTGCCTCTCGGAGAGGTTTATGGGCCATTTCCTGCTTCTTGCGCATTAAACCATTTCCAAAGAGAGCAAATTGTATTACATGAAATGGACAATGGAGGAAAAGCCAATTCAAAGTGGATAAATACAGACGAGCTTCAGTCGGTGAGAGACTGAAAACATTTTACTTGTACGTTTATGCATTTAGCAAAGCCGTCATCCACAGCAATTTCCACTACAACACGCTCAAGCTACACCAATATCCCAGCGTCCCTGGGATTCGAACCCATGACCTGCAGGATCACCTACAGGTTGCAGTAAATTTGTACTGGAGGTACATAATTCCATTATGGAAGTGCACAGAGTGTTGGACATGTTTAAAATATCACCAGGGGTACCACCTCTACGTTGCGCTGTTTAAGTCAACAGCCTGGGCTATTTCATCTCCCCAGGATGGAATATTTCATGAAGTAGTTTTTTATGGTCTTTTCACAAGGCTAGGCCGAGCAGCAGCATCACACTGCATTGACACAGTAGACTAATATAAGAGGAAGGACATAGGATGAAATCTATGCATGATTTCAGCACTAAAGAAAAAGCTTTCCATTGGAGAGACTTGACATTATGCATAACAGCCACCAAAACCCAATAGATGACCTACAGCTATCACAGGAAGAGACCAATCTTATTTATACGCTGCTGACGAATGGTGAATGAGTCGGGCATGAGCTACAGTTGACCAATGAAGTATTTGGGGTCACAGAGGTCAGTGTTTGTTATTTGCCATTTAATGCGTAAAAGTCCACGTTAAAAATTTCAGCTTACTGCTTTCAGCTCAATGTAATTTCAGTCATCTACAGTAAACAAACACGCTTTCGATCCAGAGTTCATACGTATCACAGTATGTATGGCTGTGATATTCTGAGGCTCCATTTAAGGTGGGCGTGTATATTCTATGGCACCATTATCTGCATTTATTTTATTATTTTGAGCTGAAATTGGATTGCGGATTTTTCTCACGTAGCAAGTCAATAACTTCAATTTAAAAGCCACTTTGAACTCAGAAAAATACTTGGAACACGCAACTTTTTGGGAGATTAGACAGTTTTCACTGGACTAACATGTCCTCAATAAAGCAGATGCTAAAGCTTTTGTGTCCTTAATCTTTATGGAGAAAAACAGTAGATTTGCTTTAGACCATCATTTTCACTTAAACCTGGACAACACAACCTTTAAACAAACTACAGTCAGAAAAAGCTGAACATGGAGATTTTATCATAAGAGATTTTACTCACCTAGAATATGGAGTTCTTTATTTTATCTGACCTTTATCCGAAGTGACTTACAATGCATTTAAGATTATCAGTATTTGTGTCTCTGGGACTCGAACCCACAAGCTTTGCACTGTTAACGCAATGCTCATCCACATTAACACTTATGTAACATTTTTAAAACACTCCACAAACATAACCTTAATAACCTTTTTAGATATATATGATATATAACTTTAAAAAAGTTCTTCTAACATTAATGCAAGAATGCTTTTTAAAAACTTGAGCTTTGAGAGAACTTTGAGAAAACGTTAGCCAACATTCTGTTAGCTGGGAAATAGGAGTGTTTACCGTGTTTAATGTTCTGACACACATTTTCTGTTCTGCATTCTGTCTTCATTTAACACATCATGCAGACAGATGTACAGTGATTTCATAAATGACAAAAATAAAAGACACCATTTTCTACAATGCTTTAGGTGCAATACACAGAATAACTGTCTCTTTCATTAGCATCAGCACTGACACAGTACAACAATGCAAATGACATCAATCCTGACAGTTATGTTAAAACTGCAGCTACAAAGTGAGATAAACAGTTTTTTTTACAGGTCTAGATATGAAAGGTTGTCGCCTGTGTGTCAAACAGATACAGTCACAACTGTCTCTGCAAGTTATTTTTGCAACCCAATTAAATAAAAAAAGTCAAAAGAGATCAAACTGTTTAAACAACAGAGCATGAAAATCCTTTTAATCCTTTTAAATGTTACTTTTAACCCCGTTTAGCCTGTAAACTTTAAGTCAACAACAGCTTTTTTAAATATTTTGATCCCCATATACGAGGAAAGAATGAAACTTTCCAAACATAATCACAAGAACAGCAATTTCCAAGATTAAAAATTATATGTTGTGTAATTGTGTAGTGAGTAAACAAACATCCCTAGTCTGACGGCTGTGCCCTGGAAAAATGAGTTACTACGGTAACTAGCACAAAAAAATGACTTCAATACGCATTTTTAATATTTAGTTCTCCTTAGCAACTGTTTTACATGGCTCTCTGAAATTCCTGAATTCTGATTGGTCAATCACAACATTTAGTAGTCAATTTTTTTAACAATGATCGTTGCCCATAGCAACACTGTATAACTGATCAGTCATTGGGACCGCCTGTGTTTCCCACACAGCTGTGCTTGCGCTGTCTCTTGTAATCACTACAAGGAGATCATTTCAACTCAGATTATTATTTCATGTCCATATATTTATTTATTTTGGTACGCAGCCAAGCAATAAATGGGATAACGCACAAAAATCAGCGGTTAAGTTATATGAGATCAGGCTATTATGGGATTTATTTTGCAATAAATAAACTTTTGCAATGAAATAAATGTGTTTGACTGGACATTATTCTATTAATATAGAGTCTGTTGTCCACTGACAACATTATACATTCTCAGAACATATGTTAGCTTCAAACAAAAGCCAAAGCAATGTGTGAACATGATCGTTTTCAGCCAAATTGTCTTGCTTTCTGATTGAAATCAATAGTCAAAATCGCTCCGCTAATTGGTAGAATTAGCCTTATGTTTCTTTAATGGACCACAAGCCAGTTCTCAGCAACACTATTGAATGAACAAATGGGAGAGTTACTCACTATCCTGACTATCCAAGATTCCAGATTCCTGCAGGGAACGAATACACGAGTCCACCAGTTCCAGACCTGTATTCAGTTCCTCCTCGATGTCTTTCTGTCCGTCTGTGAAACAAACAGTGAGGATTAAGATTGAGGTTAATCTGGTTTAAACACTCAAGAGTTAGTGACTGACACCGCAGGTACTTCCTGAAGCCTCGTGTGTCACACTCGGGTCTGACCTCTGACCTCACCTCATCACCTGCTGACCCAGTAACCAAACAAACTGAACCTAACTGGCTTTTTGGATGACCCGGTTAACTAGCATGGCGCTTGGTCTGTGTTTGACCTGATAACTAACTGTTCCAAGGTCAGTTTGGTGTAATTTATCAGGGGATAATAAGTTACACAAGCTCCTTAACACGTAAGATGAACCTTTATCTTCACTGTTTACACACACAAGAGTGTGACACAAACATTAGTTACACTATAGAGAAACACTACAGGTACAGTGCAAGCATATGCACAATATTATAGTGTAAAATGATGGTCTATCTCCATTTAAAATATTCTTTCCTACATAAGTAATTTCACAGTAAAATTAAAATGACTGTATTTTACATAGTTACTGTATTTTAAATATTAAAAACCATCCGGATCTATCCAGAGCAGTGAAAAAATGTCATAAACAATTATTTATAAATATGCAATACCTCACCTAAGCTTACAATCACTAACGCAGCCCAGATATCAATGCATTTTCCAAAAACGCAAATGTCACAACACAAATTTAAAAATGACATTTACCTTGAGTGCGCCAGTGATACTGATCATCGGCTGAACTGCAAAGAAAAAGAACAACGTTTTTAACTGTAGTCGAACCCACAACCGTATTACACACACACACACACACCACACACGCACACAATATACAGACATATTACATGTACTTTGTGATTCTGATATTCTACATCACTGTCCAGATGAACAGCAGAAGAAAACAGCTGAGAGGCTGAACGCTTTGATGCTTTGATGCAAGAGAATAATCGCACGGCCCTCAGCCACTCAAAGACGCCTCATGACAACACGCGTCTTACAACTGCAGGAAACCACAGCAGGGCGGGTGAAAAGAGGCCGTCACTTCACACGAATGCAGATTTGCCTCCCGCTCTCCCAGATTTGAGATTAAAGGTTAAACTGGGTGACGCTTCCCACTCTTCAGACTATCATTGTTATAAAGATTTCCTATTTGCTTGAAGAAAGAATACAAATAACATGCAAGCACATGCTGCAGCAGGAAAAGCGTCCGGTGTAAAATATTGGATTTCCTGGCTCATGGTCGATGTTGCTGGAGTCTGACTGGGCCAGAACACAGAGAGGAAAAACAAGTCGTGGCTTGTGGGTGGGGGGAGGGTGGGGGGGGTAGAGGGGCTTGGCTAAAATCAGCACCTTTGCGGGTGACTGCCCATCTACTGTATCGAAGCCTTTGGGGATAGCAGGCTCTTACCCATGATGCTTTGCTGCAGCAGTCTGACAAACTAAATGAAGTGTGTCTGCGGACTTGAGCATTTCCTACACTTGAAAAATCTATTTATCAGCTCTGAGCGCTGGAGATCTTGTGGTGTGACATCACGGATAACCATCAGTGTGTGTGTGTGTGTGTGTGTGTGTGTGTGTGTTAAACTACAGCCTCATATTCATTATATAAAACAATGAGCATAAAAACAAGGTTTCAACAAATCATTAATATCATCATACAGGAATGAATTATTATATTAATCTCATTCATATCATTTCAATACTCGGCCTAAATCAAATAGTTCTGTGTTTTACTGTTAAAAATCATTAAAGCCATAAAAAATGTATTTAAAGGCACTGATTGACACTACAATGAATCGGAGAAGAGAGAACCATTTAGCTGAGTGCTTTTGATTATTGCCCAGACTGAGGGAACAGTGTTTTATCACACTTCCCTTTGACAAAATCTACTTTGAGTTAGCTGTTTCCCAACAGCAGCCTGTGTGTGTGTGTGTGTTTATTGGCAAAACTATAGTTATAGACCTCCTCTGACATGCTCTTCCTCTGCCCACCACTGTCCCCCATCATCAGCCAATCACGAGCCCTCATTCATTTGATCTCTCCTGGGGCTACATTAAAGAGCAGGCGTTAGGAATTTACAAAAATGACATTAGAGTGACAGCAGATATTTCCAGTGTGTGTCCTTGTTCAAGGACCAAACCATGAACTATAAACAGCCAGGAAGACATCCGGGTTACTCTGGAACGTAGAGGAACGGTCAAGGTAACCAAAGACGACATAGCAGGACTATTCCATTAGAGAAAGCACTGTACATATCAAAGCCAGTGAGCATGAATTCTCTCAGCGATGCGTTTAAATACACAGAAACACTGAGGCCGGGCACATGACCTGTTTTATGTATGAATTGAATACAGGAGCAGGTAAATACAAGATTACATTTAAGATTGGGGGATTGAAAGCCAGTTCTCATTTATGGTTTAAAAATATCAACTGAATGATTTTCCTAACGTTTGATTCTGTTAGTGGCATTAAAATGTTTACATTCTTCCACTGTGGTCAGAATAGCACTGAGCCTTCAAGTCTATAAACATACCGTACAAAATATTAAAAAGACAATAAATACTACTATAGATTTTATCTTGTATTTGGATTAAACACAATAATAAACAAACAACAGCACAACCAGAGTGGTCCGATTCATTTGCGCGTACACAAACCCGAAACGATCAAGTTAATAGTCAACAAGTTAATTGAATCAGTGTGGCGACTTTACGTACACTAAATAAACATGAATGTCAATATTGCTACATTTTCTTTAAGATTTCCTTCATACAATTTGAAAATGCTGCTGTTTGTTTGTTTTTTGTTTGTTTGTTATTTGTTTCATGTGACAAAGTAAATAAAAAATTTACCAATAGCTTTAATCTTTAAAGCTGTAATCTGTAACATTTGTACATACTAACGTTTGTTAAAGTAACCTGCTGTTTTACGGTTTAAACAGAGGTGGTGACGGAGAGGCACAATTTATAGATTGCAGCTTTAAGAATCCTATATTACAAATCCTAAATTACAAACAAGTTCCATAAACCTGTTAACTGAAAAGACCTTCAGCAATGCTGAGGACATTTAGAACCAAGATGCTTGAGGAACCACGAACCAACGCTGAAGACGGGAGAGAAAATTCTCAGCTGACAAAAGCTGCGTGTTTATACAGATATCTCACCTTTAATAATGCATGAGTCTGAATAATGAAAATGTTGACTTGTTTGAATGTAAAATGGTTCTAATAATCAAAAGCTAGTTACATAATCAGCTGCCAGAGGAACGAATAAGTCAGAAATCAAAAGGTGGCTGGGATTGTCAAATATGTGATTTAACAGAAATGTTTCTCTTTCATCTTGTTGGTTTTGTAAACATTTAGGAGGAAGTGTCAAAAACTGTTACGTCAAAAACATGCAACCAGGCACGTCAACGGTGCTTCGAAAATACTACGTAAAAAAAATCCTAAAATAAAAAAGTCATGTCCGGTTTTCTGCAGTACACTTTGTACATGTATAAAGATTATGCGTCAGGTGCTATTAGCTAAAATATTAATAATAATAATAATAAAAGGATAATACAGGCAAGAAAAAAACACTTACTGCATTATTTTTAATTACTGATTGCTTACCTAAACTCATGAAGGTTATATAACCTCTCTCTCTCTCTCTCTCTCACACACGCACACACACACACACAACGAAAACACGGTTTTAATGAATAAATAATATGTGTTCAACAGCCTTTAAGCTGCGGTTGAATATCGCCGTTGTTGGTATTATAATCAGTATGAAATACTGTGAAATTTTACTGGTAATTTGGTATTGTGTCAACCCAATGTGAAACCCCCAATATAGGTCATCTATCTTCAGAAAGCCACCTCCCACGAGGACAAATTAGACAAGAATCTTTCAAGCATGAGAGAACAAGTGTCTCAGGATTTTGTGAGACAGTTCTGTCTATCTGAATAACAATTCCACACCCTCCCAGCTAACAGCGAATAGAATATTATAGAATATTTATAGAATAACTGCATTTTAACCAAGCAATACTGTTAATATAACGGCTGAAAGTTTTGATTGTTCTTAGAACTTTCAAAATATCATTTTTAACATTTTTGTTACCAAACGCAAATGTTAAGGAAACGTTCTCACAACCTAAAAATGTTACATGGGTATATACAATATCAACTATTTTTATTATCTGAAACTAGACAGTTTAATAGCAAAACAATACTACACTTCTAAACACGTGTCATGTTTTAGCATAAATAAGCTGCGTCTGATGCAGGTTGAGTCACGCAGCAAAGTTTAATACTCACTAAAAGAGACGCTTGCTTTAGCATGCAGCACTGATAACCTGTCTGTCAAACGCACTTCATCATTCCAGCAAACCACTTCCATGTATAATGCCAGTCAAGCTTGTGGTTTAAATTCCTGAAGGGTTTTAACACACAACAAATTCTCTGGCCGAGCAGATTTTAGCGTGAAATGCTGTCAGACACCTTCTGTTCATATGGATGCGCTACAGCCAAACGGCAGACGGCGGCGTGGCCAGATCCTTCGGCGTGATTGAGGCTTTTAATTGCGACCTGTTGGCAAGCGCAGACGAGCACATGGCCAGAGACGGATGCATGCTGGGACGCATACATGCGAGTGTCAGACTGAGGCAAGTGAGGTGCATTATGGGACGTTGAGGTTTGCTGAATGTCTGCTTGAATGGCAGGGCATGTTTTGCTATGAGCGCTGTTTGTTCCATTGTCTACCTGTAAATATAGTGTGCGGTTGAGCCTCGATGCAGTACACCATCTGTGGTCTCTCGTTGTGCCTGTGTGTGTGTGTTTGTCTGTCTGTCTGTACGTGTGGGTGTGTGTCACAAAATTAGAGGATTCTAATTCAGTTTAGACGGAGCTTAAAACCTTCTACACCCTCTTGACACAAACACAGCTTGTTCTTTTCGAAGGCTAGTTAAATTGCTGATTTAGTACGGCTAGGATAACTATCTACTACAGAGCCCTCCAAGCATAGATGTTCCCTTGTTTTATTTAATTTGTGGCACCCAAAAACAACAAACGTTTGTTGTGAAAACATACATACCAAGACGAAATCTAATAAAACACGCAAATAAAAATAGCAGATGAGATACACTTAACACAAAACAGATATAATAGTAACAATTGCAGGAAAGCAACAATGTTAAATCAATAACAATTACTGCAGTACAGCGTTTCCATTTGTTGTGTATACAGGATGGTACCCACATTAACTTCCATTACGACAACATTCATAATGTGCAAAAGGACGTCGGATCCCGATTGAGACACTTAACAAGAAAGAAACGCAGCTAACAGGGAACGTTCTCAGAACATTGGCTCTAAAGTTCATTGGCAAGGTACCAAAAATGCTCTTGCAGTAATGTTAATAAAATGTTTTTGAGATTATATATATATGATTATATATAATGTTAATACAATGTTCCAACTTTCGAAGTAATTTTTAAACATATTTGTTACTTAATGGAAACGTTAGGGAAACATTCTTACAAGCTAAAATTGTAAGTTAGGTCCGAGTTGCAGAATAAGATACAAACCTCTCATTCATGGCTTGGTGGGAATTAGCTTCAGTGGATTTGCTCCAGAATGCTTCATTAAAAAGAGGCCCTGCTTTTAACGCAAAGCAGGCAACTTTAATTGCCTCTGCTGTCAGTTCAATTGAGCCGGGCATTTCTGTTCCACAGCAGAGGGAGAAATGAAAAATCCAGTCACACAAAGTCTCCCATACCATCTGCAGAAATGGTTAGGGGTCTCTGTACCCAGACCTGTACACTGTAGATAACTGGAACTGAATATACTTTGTTAAAAGGGCATATCTATAAAAAATAGCTTTGGTGACCTTATGTGGCTTTCTTCAAGTGTTTTTATGGTTTATAGTATAGTTTTGATAGGATTAGCATAACCTGACTTTTTCTTTATACTTAGCTGAATAGTCTGCCCACACTTAAAAAAGAGAATAAGGGTGTGGTCACACTAGACTTTAAGAATGTATCATTAATTCATACGGAATAACAAATATGGGCAACAGGAAATGATGTCACACTCTAGCTTCCGTTTATAATGAATATACAAAAAAACATACATACAGAAAAGCATTAACGTACAGAAAAACAAATAATAGTAAATTAAAAATGAACAAATGCATCATTGCCTGTGTTTTCACATAATAGCTCTTATAAGTCTGAATCTTGTTTTGAAAAACAGTGATCTGATTGGTCAAACGTTAGTAACCAGTAAAAGTTTGCGTTCACATCTGTATTACTGGAAGTGAATTGAGAACAGATTCTAGTGTGACTGCACCTTTAATCAAAGGCACAACAGAGCTGTCAGTGATTATTATTACACTTAGTGCTGCACAACATCTGTGACCACAGAACGTCCCACAGAACTCAGCAGAACTCAAACACCTGTCGTTCGCAATCTATGCATCCCTATTTTGAATGTATTAGTATTGTCTTTTTCGTTCATATATTCTAACATAATTAAATGAAGTCACAGATGTTGTGTGGTCATGCCTACAATTTTACAAATACAAATCAATTTTGCCCCCTTGTAACAACCAACATACTGCCTGAGAGATTCGCAACTGACAACATGTAATTGTCATTACTAAAACTTTATCATCATAGCTTACTACTTTGCCACATTTTATATAATTTTAACAAAATGAACTAAACGTTATACAGCAGAATTATTTAACTGTTAAAATAATTTAACAGAACCTGAAACCCTACAGATAACCCAGATCTGTCACACAGGCATTGCAGGGGAAGCATCAAACTAAAGCAATACGTTTGAAATGTCTGCCCCCTTTACAAGCAATTAAGAGCAGTCTGACATACTGCACTGTGCCTTTAAAAGCAGTCGTATCAAAGAGAAAGCCGGAGAGAATCACTGGATGACTGTTGGAGAGAACAGTATTTCCTAAATTGAAGCTATATGCATATTTCAAGAACTCGGCAGCATGTGGGAGGTGTGCAAACACACTACAACCATCGGCTGTTTTTAGTAAACCTCACTTTCCAGTACAAACTGATGACCATCACTGTCTCAGAATTACAGTTCACTTTACAGACAGAAAGCCCAAAATCTGATATCAAAGGAAGGGTAACAGTTTTAAAGAGACTAACAATAGCAACCAATCCTTTAGAGCGTTCTACAAAGCCACACCTTCTCATTACATAAACGCATACATTGTTTGACAGGTAGGTAGGACCGAATGCAATGGCTGGACAAACATTTTAGGGTCCTGCACCAATCATATTTGTGGCCTCTCTTGTTGTGATCTTCTTTTGTGAAGTTTATATCACACACTTTATATCAAGTACTTAATTTAGACATACATTTAATTATCTGAACACACACTGGCAGCTAATTATGACTATTAGATCAAATTATTAACAACAGGCGATTATCATAGAAGCTCATATTTAGAAGACGCTGCAGTTAAATTCCAACCAATCAGAAGCTCTAAACTGATGACTCATCCGTATATAAGTCTAATAGTGAGCGAGACAAAAAATACAGTCCAGTCCATGAAAAGAACTAAAAGTAGTCAAAACCCAAAGACCTTTTTTTTTATCCTGCGCATTGCTAACTTTGGAGAGGATGTGTGTGTTCTGGAGAGGAATGAAAGCCATGCTTCACTGCTTTGCTGCCTTTTTGCATCCCAAGATGAAAAATGAGGCTTTAATTTTGGGACTCACAAAGACAGTCACACAGACGAACCGCATCTGTGTGTGTGTGTGTGTGTGTGTGTGCGTTGAGGGTTCTGACTCATGCTGCACCTTCGGCGACATAGATGCAATTACCTATGCTGAAATCCTTTTATTTTATGACTGTATACCTATTGCAGTTTATTATTGCTGTTATATACATGCATGAAATATTTATGACATCACCCTGCACAATGGTGCAGGGGTGTGATTCTCACCACAAGTGATAAATGTCTTGCCTTCATTTCCCAGAGGAACATACTTGTTTTCTATTTGTTAGGGGATATGTATTAGGAGTCAGGACGCGTTTTATGTTGTGATTTGATTAACCTGACCCGTACCGTGTAGCGCTATTATCATCCATTTCTCTCTTATTTTTGGCCTCTGGCTGCCGAAGAGACGTTTATCAGAGGCGGATCTCTTATTCCATTATGTTGCGAACAGAGCGCTGCAGACAATGGCGCACCCCTCCAAATAATAAACAAACACAAATAAATAATAAACAAGCCTTGCTTTGAACTTAAACCCCTAAACTACAGTACCACAAAGCATACTATAGCAATATTGCTTTTTTTTTACAATACGATACATTGTATGTTAATATTAAAATCGTGCGGCATATGTAACATTGTAAAAAATACAATTTATTGACTGACTTATTGATGAGAAGGTTGTGTGCGATTGTTACTTGTGACGTAACAATGTGAGGTTAAGTTGTATTCGAGAGTTTCAGTCACTAAAGACCGTTTGACTGACTGTTTGCGGTTTCGCTATCAAATATAACCTCAATATATCATCAGGAGCCCAAATGGCACCCATAGACTTAACCACCCATAGACTGAAAGGCCCAACGGTTCCAGCTAAAAATCTTCTGTAGTGTTCTTTTGGCGATAGAAGGTCCACTACACCTTGGCTGGTCTGAGGGGGAGTATACTAAGAATACTAATTTCTGACACTTACACACCCCCTCATACATCAGGGCATATTTACCACCACCTACATGTGGCTTATTTCAAAGGTGGATGCCCACTTTTGAACTCACACTTTGAGTCCTGTTGCTAATGGGCTCGCATGCCCACAGCACCCAAGAATCATTCATCTCTATTTACTACCTCATTAGTGTGATTCTCTCTCTTACCAAATCCATTCCAGGTCACAGAGGAATAGATGGAGTGAGAAAGAGCCGAACTGTGTCCCAATACTCGCTGTCAGAGCATGTATCTCCTACATGTATGGAGTATGGAGTCACCTTTAACTGCAAGAAACCTACTGCAACCCTACAGACTGACAGTGTTATGAGACATGGCACCCAGTGGCAAGAGCACATGCATAATGTTGACCAGAAACACACACACACACACACACACACACACACACAGCTGCAGTTTCAAAGTGTCTGGGGTTGGGAATTTGGGAGTCTTATTGTTATACGACAGTGTAGTGTTTGCTCTTCTGGATCCCTAAAGATAGGCAGGGTTTAATCTAGGGCAGTTCTCACACACTGTCGGCCTGGCAATAACTCATATATGGGAGGTGCCTTTGTGTGCAAATATGTTTGAAAATATATATAAAGATTGTAAATGTGTACGTTTGTCTACTTTTGTTGGTGAGGGTGTCCGCAAGGTCCAAAAATAACACAGCAGGTTCCAGATGAAAGTGTCTTTCTACTGGAAGATTGACTATATTGTAATATACACACTTTTCCCCCATGATCTCAAAACCCTTTTGATCTGCAGGCATATGCATAAATGTATGGAATTATTTATGCTTAAACGTACAGAAGTGCCAAATGTAACAAACTTTACACTGATAGTTTGACTATACAGGAATATATACATATTTTATAAACCTTTTGATCTACGGGAACATGCTTAAATGCTAAGAAAACCAAGAAACTAAGAAACCAAAACATTATATTTAATTTTTTTCAAAGGGTGAGATGGACCAGGCAGAAAAGAAAAATCTGTCAATTAATGTCCAGTACATACAGTATATACTGACTTAATATAAACTCAGCAGTTAGAAACGGCAGAGTTTATATTAAGCTAAGTTAGCAGTATTATATTAGTTTATATTAAGCTAAGTTAGCAGTGAGAAACTGCAGAGCGGTGATCTAAATCAAAAGTGACTATTCGGATTAACTTGTTGATACTGATTAACTAATTGCATTTCAGAATTTTAATGATGTTGCAATTATTTTAAATGTAGAAGAAGGTAACAAAGAAAAAAAATAGAAGGTGTGTCCATGTTTTTGCCCGGTACTGTGTACATACACACCTGACACTGTGTGTGTGTACACTGTGTTAAACTGTTTAAACCCTGTGTGTATTGCCATCAGTGTTTAATTCTGAAGCCTGTGCGCTCAGGGGACAGTGTGGAAGTAAAAGAGTTTTAGAAGCAAGAGGCTGATCTGAAGCGACATGATCACTGACTGTTAACAATCTGGGACATTATGTCTGGACTCCTCAGTCTCAGCTCTGGCTAACAGCACAGACTCGCAGGTAGATTGGTAAGTCACGTCAGACTCACTTAAAGGAGCCTCGACCACAGTCCCTCTACAGATGACATCACATCCCACCTATACTCAGATCAAATCTATGATAACCCAGGTAACAGTAAATGTTCTCAGAATGTTCTCTCAAAGTTATCCAAAAATGTTCTTGTAGTAATGTCAGTAGAACTTTTTTAACGTTATGTATCATATATCAAAAACGTTATTTTTAAATTGTTGTAGTGGAACATTTATTAACATTTATTAACTTATAATATATAAAACTAAGCAGTAATGTTTATGCAATGTCTGTAAAACTGGATAGTTTTGAACATTCTCGAAATTTTACAAAAAAAAACATTTTTGTTTGTTAATTAAAACTCGAGGGACACATTCTTACAGCCTAAAATTGTTAGCTGGGAATCCTCACAGAGAGTGAGAGAGTGAGAGTGACTGTGAAGAATGAAGGTGTGGAGAGAAGCAGAGAGTGAAATGAGGGATTAGAGACAGGCCTGCGTGACATCACTCAGGTTCTGCTTCTCAGACCGCTCGGGGTTTTTTGGAAAGTGTTACACTTGAAACTCAGGGAAAGCCCAAAATAAGCCATCATAGCTTCCAGCAACATGAAACAGCCTTCACGACACATTTGACAGCAGCGACGTGACATATTTTTGAGAAAGAGAACGCTGAGTAAAAAATAAGGTCGAATGGAACTTGAATTTATCCATCAGGGTTTGATTGAATTGTACAATGATACCGGTCACTTTTTAAGTTTTCCAATGAAAAAGTGATTATGAGGTGCTTGTGTGCGCAAAACCGCACTGCAAAGTCGCATCGACAACTGTGCACGACAGGGGACCCACATCTGAACCTACAGTCTGAAAAATCAGTCTGAACCTATAGTCTGAACCTACAGTAACCTACAGTCAGAAAATTCAACGTAAATCTGTGGATTATTTTTTCATCTGTTTATTGCGATAACACAACACTTCTCAACAAGCTGTTGCAAGGCAGGTTACACGCTGAAGACTTCTCAGGATTTGGGGCTTTGAGAAAGCAATAATGATGCTTGCATCAAAGGCAGAGAAGGCATTATATATGATAAAAGATTACGAA
>JAZGTI010003973.1:2953-29528 GCA_036877585.1 Botia kubotai
CCCCCCCTCACTTTCCAAACTCTTTAATGTGGGTCTTCCTACTATTGTCAGGACTAAAATCATGAGTGGCGCTCATTACCCTGGGCCGATTGTCGACATTTCCGGAACAGATTATAAAAAGCAACAGCAAAAACCCACACACCCTGTCACCAGCAGCCAAGCACCTCGTGCTGGGGTGCTGGGGTAGTCACCTGTTGGAATGTCAGTATAGTAGGAAAAAATACAGAATGAAAAAATAAAACAACAATACACTAGCTAAACCTTTTGGTCTCACTATGAAGTCACTCTTCTTCTGTTCACACTGTTTCTCTTTTTGACCGGTAAAATTAAGCCACGCTATAACACAGACTCACAAATATAGACACAAATTCAGTCCGACAAACACTGTTCTCAGAACAGCCTGAGGTTGTCTGTAAGTGGTGGTAGATTACAGAAGAGCAGAGGAGGTCAAAGCAGACTGATGGATGAGGAGAGGAAAGCAGATCCGCGGTGCTTTCCTCCTCAAGCAGCCTGACTCGTTTAGGCTGTAATGAGGCATACGACAGGCTGTCTTTTTGTCTACCTCTACTTTCGTTCCTCTTGTCTCTCTCTCTTCCCCTCTCTAGGGTGCTGGGGTCCTGATCTGTAATGCCTAGATACACTGGCATATAAGGCACCCCCAAAAAATAAACAGAGGAGCAGAGGACCAAAAGGAAAGAAACAAAAAAATAAAGAAAACTATAGAAGGATGAAGGACAAAATTGGTCCATAAGTGCCATTATTTCTCTACACCTTCAAGCTTACATGTGATGTCACATGTCTCATGTGATGTCACACGTCTCATGTTTAGTGGGTATGCCACTGCTTTCAGATGAAGTAAATAATGATGGTATGTTATTGTATGTAGTGGTCTAGTTTGAAACCTAAGACACACCCACCTGCCCATTGACCATGACAACCAGACAAGTCAATTAAGCTATTATGTCCCCCCACCATGTGTAACATATCACAATCAGTAAGAACAGGCATTGTAAAGTTGTGAGGTCTGCTCTTTCTTCTCTCTCTCTCTCTCTCTCTTTTGGCTCTGTGCCTGCGGTGAGTGGAGGTCCGGCTGTACTGCATGGGGCAGGCCTGTTGACGGCTGACGGTGGTGTGATGGATTGGTTCCCGTGGAAACAGCCCGCCGCCCATACATCACTCAGAACTGAAACTGCTGCCTAGAGCAACATAAAGAACGTCCACTCGCCACGCTCTCACCCACCACCCCACACACGGTCTGGTTCAGGAAGATTCACTATAGGGATCCCCCTCTTTTTGCCGCTGTTTGATTTTTCTGTATTTTTAGGGGCGCAAATCAGCAGGGACCTGGCAACGCAACTTCACATCAATATCTGTGTCTCTCAACATAATACAATTCTCACGTTGTAATATTTGTAATACTTTTTACTTTTACGTAGTTCAAAACGGTGTTAAATTGCAATTATTTAGACTTTTCACGCATTGTGTAATTTTGTTCTTATCTCATTCAGTCAAAAAGAATAATTCACTGGACATTCATTTAATGCTCATACCTTTCTGGATCTAAAAGACTTGTTTTTAATGGCAGTCTGTCTCTTATCCCCAAGACATTCATGTGAAAATGTAAATAAATAATAATAAATAATAGCGATTCTATTGAAATCGCAAAGTAAATCTACACAATATTTTCCACCCGTCATTAGTGTTCGCTTGTGTTTTTTGCAGGCTGCTGCGTGGTGGTCTGTCTGGCCTGTTTTTGGAAGGACGGGGGAAAGGCAGCTTCCTGTCCCTGGCAGGGGGGATTATTTCAGAAGCTGGGGGGGTTTAAGCCAGATGTGAAACCTGGTTTAAAGGTCACAGCATAGCCGAGCTCTCTTTCCTGCAATAACACACACACACAGATATTTTCTGCATCTAAAGCATCTTTCTGTCAACAGAGCATCTCTCTTAGTTGTTGTGTTTTGGGGGTCTCCATCCTGGTTTCCTGAGGGTGAAGACAGAGATGATGAGCCTGCTGTTGTTTTTGAGATGGAAGGCCCTGCAGATGGAGGCTGGAGAGGGGGGGGGGGTTACATAAATAGATAGATAATATGAATTTTCTACTCCATTTGTGGCTTTCTACATTAGCTTTGTCTGGAAAAACAGGGTTAGTCATAGTTCGAGGGTGGCGGCACTCTTCGTACACAAATCTGTACGCATGTTTTTAGGCAAGCGTAAATAAGTGAAGTCGTTGTGAAACCAAAAAGTGAGAAAGAAAGAAAGAAAGAAAGAAGGAAGGAAGGGAAGAAGGGAACGGAGAGATCTCTATAAAATCCATGTTCTTGTGGCCCAGTTTGTTTTGGCACTTAATTATAGAGCGTTTAGAGCGCAGCTAATCTGCCTCCACAGCTTGAGTGTGGCACTCAACAGACGACTGCTCGTTGAGTGTGTCCAAACAAATCAGAGGTGTGTGAGCAAAACAAAGAGCCAATGGAGTGGCACAGCCCCGTTTCACACCTCATTTGAAAAACAAATTGAACGAATCTTCCAGACTCACAGTCGGATCAAGAAACGCTTGATAAAGTCAAGTCCTTCCCTCTCTCCAGCAATACAAATTTGATTCCGAATCCCTCCTGCATCCATGCAAATCGCTCATCAAACTAACCAGGATGGAGAGAGAGTACCAGAGCGAGAGGAGGAAAACGCACCAACGCTATCAAATTTATGGTATTCTTCCTGTGAATTCAGGTCACAGAATTCCTGCATTTGTCCGTGAGGATCTGGGCACCATATATCACACAGACCGTTTATGAATTTATTTACCCAGCCAGGGCTCTCCGTGCACTCGCATTTCCTCTGCTTTTCCTTCCCTTCGCTCGGCTCAGAAAACAGTGCCGCTAACAACATGTGATGGCCACATAAATCCTGAGTCCTTTTAGTGCATTTTACTAATTAGCATCCCACTATTCACAGGCACCTAAATTATGATACATTAAATAGGAAAGAAGGCAGCTCATTTACAAGCTCATTTACAATTCAACGACAACAAAAAATGCAAAACCAAACCCCCACAAAAAATCAAACAACAATCCTTTGTAATCGATCTCGTAATGAAGCACACAAATATTCATGCATTTTTAATTTTCTTCTTTCTAATTTTAACCTGAATATAAAAAGCACAAAGTATGGGTTGTATTTTGTATAGCATGCTAAAGGTGATGTTATTTATTGGAACCTTAAAATTCGAATGTGCTTACAAATAAGCCACTTTTTTAAGAGCCTAAACCTTGTGGCTTCGGAAACATTCTCAGAATGTTGGCGTTCTCTAAAAGTTTTCTTAAAGTTATGAAAAAAGTTTTTGCAGTGATGTGTGTAGAACGTTTATTTAACAATATATATAATATATATCTCAACAGTTTTTCATTAAAAGTTGGTGGAACATTTTAAAATCTTTACAGAATTAGAAAACATTTGAATAATGTTTTTATATCAAGCAATAACATTAATACAATGTCTATAAAATGTACATTGTGAACGTTACAAGAACCTTAAAATGAATATTTGAAAATGAACGTTTTTTGTTAGTTAATGGAAATGTTAGGGGGACGTTATTACAATCTAAATTGTTAGTTGGGAAAACAGTTCGGAAACTATTTTTTTGGAATTTCATTTGATACCGCTTATGGTGCAGAAACAACACACTTCCCTTTTAAGACGCCGGACACAACACAGAGTGAGTCCTAATTAGTTCTCTAGTACTTCTATAACCCATAGTGCAGATTGAGTGAACACACAGGTTCGTACCAAATGTACGTACAGATACATTCCTTTAATATCTGTGCAGGCATGTGTGGGATGCAGTGAACTTCTAGATATTCATTCCGGCTGCTCTCATTGGCTATTTCAAGCATGATCTCTGTATTCATACACATGCACGGCTCCGTGCTCGGCAAATAGTCATCTCCTCACATACGCACAGGCACGCAGACGGGTCACAGGAAGATGTGTGGAGTAGGGTAGCAGTGACGCTGTAAAAATTTCATTGTAATGGAATTTGTAATTTGATGATGTAGTAATGTAGAGGTCGGGGAACGCGAGCTTCAATAAAACAGCACGTGCTGAGGCTCTCTCTCTCTTTCTCCCTCTCTCTCTCTCTCTCTCCAATACGTCCGTCCTCCATATTTCAGCTCTTGTTGTTCTTATTACAGTAAAAATGACTATGCAAATATAAATCTATCATCTCATTGTTTTCATCCCAAACATTTCATCCAGCCGCTTTACAGCATTTTTCTGTCTTCTGTGGAACATAACGAGAATGGAATTTTTTTTCAACATTCCGAAGAATTGCACAAACAATTGTACTGGTCTCTCCTTTCCATGCAACAATTAATGAGAAACAGAGGCCTTTTAACCCTCAAAATAACGCTAAAGTACCGTAAAAGTGGCCAATACAGCGCTACAAATATAGTCATGTTTTTGCAACGACACAAGGGTGAGTAAACAATGACATAATTTTCATTTTTGGGTGACCTATTCTTTAATTGGTGTGCAATCCCTATGACAGGGAATTTGGGTGATCAGGGAGTTCCAGTAACGAGCAGACACGGGCTGTTAAATATGGCCTTGCCCCTAGAGCCACCTCTCTCCCTCAGTGTGAGACCATTAACAGCACGGAGCACAGCTCTAAATCAGCAGCAATCAGAGCAGTGCTGGTCTGGAACTCTCATTACACACACACACACACACACACAGCCATTGTCTGACAATGCTGCGCCCCAGACACACTCATTTGTCATAAGGGAGGAAACACAGATAAGATGATCTGAGAGGAGTGAATGCGAGCAGCAGACCTTATTAATACGCACAGGCGCGGGGTCGATAAAAGCCATGTCCACAGCTATCAGGGGCTCTTTACGACTTAAGGAGCCAGCCGTCATCATTTTAGTGTGTTATTTCACCTTTTAATGATAGAAACTGCACTGGGAGAGGAAATACTGCGGTCCGGCACTGTGGAGGGGTCTTCACACAGAAGGAGGAAGTTATGTGGTGGCAGGACCACCCCTCTTCCGTCCTGCATGGCACCTCTTTCTCTCACACAGCTTTCAGAACACGCTGCTGACCTCTGACCCCGCTTCCTGGCGGGACTCAAATCGTAAACAGATGAGCTCTCAGCCTGACTCGGCTCTGTTGAGTTTGTTACAGCCTGGTCATCATCCATCCTCTGCCACTCAAAGCCAAAATATGATCGTAAGTCAATTAAAGAGTTCCCACAACCCATAAAGAGCAATTTCTAGATAGTTGAGCTTAGCTAAAAAAAAATTATATTTACTATGAAAATTCCTATTACATTTTAAAGCTGCAATCCATAGCTGCCATCTCTGGTTTGATCAAATTAAATTGCAGGTTACTTTATGTACTTTTCATTACAGTCATTGAAGTCAAATACAGATGAACTGACATTTCCCGGGAAATAATTTTGAACGCTGATCTGTCATGTACTTACCCATGTTCATTTGTTCACTTTTAACTCCAAAAGATTATGGTTTGCAGCTATAAGATAAATTATTTTTCATGACTTTCCCAGCTCGTGAAGTCAGTATGAGTTTTTCAAAGTCAAATTCTCAACAATATAATGTCCGCAGACCTATTATAATGCTGTAGCCTTGCACATTGTTTCTAAATTCTACAAAAATCATTGCACTACATTGATAGGAAATTCTCATAGGACAGATCTGAGGAATCAACATCTATATTCAGCCCCATCTCTCAAACTGATGGCCTATAAAAACAGACCAGGCAACTAAAGCGATGAAGCTTTAATGCCGAAAGACTTATACCTGCTCAATTACAGATCAATACCACCCCGTTTGCGCATACACCAATATTCAATAACTTTCTTTGCCTTATAATTTCTGCATCTGTTTTTTTTCCCAGCATCCCCTGTTCTAAAGGTACCAGCACTTAAGGCGCTGGGCAATTATGGAAATGGAACTCAGCATCTCTACATCTCTCCCTCTCTGAGCAGATGAGGCAGCAGCGGCTTGACAGCTAATCGATGAGCGCCCTCCTAAGAGCAGCGCGGTGACCTCTGACCTCAGTAAGCCCCGTGTCTGACAGCTGACAAAAGGAGAGCTTTATTTGACTGAATTAGAAAATTGCATGATTTCATTTCGCCTCATGGCCAGAAACAACTTGGGAAATGGAAGTTGAGAGAGAAAAACAAGAGGGCGGAGAAGAGGGCGGAGCAGGGAATAACTGTCATTCCGAAAACAAATACAAACGTTGAGCAGGAATCAGGACAGAGGACACAGGTTATGTAAGCACCAGTCTTTATCTCCTCATGCTCTCACTCACTTACTGTAAACACTGAGCGTGTAATCTGTTGAGGAGATAAAAGTCAACCTGTCAGAACAGAAGAACGAGATAATTGTGTGGTACACGGGCCAGCTGTTCTCTGTTCACCAGAGCTGTCTAACTGAACCACGACCAGATACGAGCAATTCGCTACTCAGCAAACAGGGAACGTTCTTAAAACGCCGGCTAATGTTCTCCAAAAGTTCTCTCAAAGTTATCAGAAACATTCTTGCAGGAATGTTAGTAGAACTTTTTAAACCTTACATAGCAAACGTTATATACAATGAGTGTGTACCACAGCCAATCAACGCACCTAAAATTACAGCCAATCAGCGTCGTTTTGACGTTTAACCATTTTGTGCTTGACATTCCGTTGGACTTTTTCCTCATAACAGCAGAAACAACTTGATGGAATACTCCATCATTTATGGTCATACATGTAAGTGTAAGACATCATTAGAAACGAACTATAAAGAGTCCACTTTTAATTGTGTACACTCACAATACCAACGAAACATTGAAGCACACTGAAGCAGAATGTTGGTTCAGTGAGGTTTTGCTGTGGGCGGGGCTGCCCAGCACAACGCCACAGGAATAGCAAGATTGTAACCATCAAAACGTGTCACTTGTACTTGTGTATCATACCAGGTTAGGACACACTTGTAGCGAATCTATGTGAAGGTTAACGAAAGACAAAGAAAATGAGACTTTTGAAGATTGAAAGAGGATTAAAAGGAATTCTAAATAAGCTCAATGTATACAGCAATTATTAATAAATGTGAATACTGTCCTGACAGTAGCGTGATGCATGTGCAGATTGCTGTGTACCGGATGTGTTTGTTGTTTCTGAGCTCTGGTGCTGTGTTGTCAGGGCTCGGTGGATCATGCCGGGTGAAGGGGAGTGTTACAACAACAACGCAGACCACAGCGGGAGGCTGTAGTGCGCTTCCTGTTGCAGTGCATGCTGGGAAGTATCAAATGCACAGACGCCACCATCCTAAACATAACTCTCCCTATAATTCTTAAACAATGGTGGCTGACAGCTACGCTGCAGCATATAAAAATACCTCACAGAGACCTCAAAATTGACCTGTGTGTCAATCTAACCGATATATATTTTCACGTGAAGTGGAGGCGTCCTAATTTAGAAGCAAAATTTTCTCTGCTTCCCACTGTGCTTTTGTTTTCCTTGCTCATCTTTTTTTCTTGGGTCTAAATATCTCCCGCTCAGAACGCCTTGAACAGCGACGGACAGCCTCTGGAGAACTGGCGCATAATTCATGTGGGTCAGTGTGGCTCTCACAATCTCTTTACAAACATATGAACAGAAGGGAAATAGACACACGAGCAGGTGGAGATAGGAGGTCAGATTTTGGAACGTGAGAACGGGACATTCAGCTAAAGAACAATTTGCTGTGGATTCCACACTATAATAAAGCTTTAGATGGAGTCTGGAGTGTAGCACACACAATCACAGCTTTGGGATATATAGTGATGTTATTGGGGGTAAATGGCTTTAACAAAAGTAATAAATATGAAATGAACGAGCACCTGCATAGCAAAAATGCAAGCTTTGCCCTCGATTCCACAGCATACCCCTAAATGAGTGTTCTGTACTGCAGACATGAGGTCAGGTGAGAAACCGGCTCCGAATTCACATGTCCATCTATTTTTCATCCTCTGACCCATTTGTGATTCAGAATTGTTCCTCACAACTCCTCTCTCTCTCTCTCTCTCTCTCTCATCCAGCACTCTGTAACCTGATCCATCCATTTACCCTGCCAGGGGCCGCCACTCTCTCCCATTGTGTGTTTCTGTGTGTGTGTGTGTGTGTGTTTCTATGTATGTGTGTGTGAATGCTGAATGATAATACGAAGGCTTGTGTTCAGAGACCCTGACATCACTTCACGAGGACTTCAAGGCAACCGGAAAGCATTCAGCTATTACACTGAACAAGATTTGCATTTTTATTTCTACACGCACATTAATAATAAAGATATGCATCACCTCTCTGGTACTACATCACTTACTGAGAGCATCGCTCCACAAAATCATGCAGCTCGGCAGGTGAGACATGCATTTGTAATGCAGCAGCACTGGATGGAGCTAACGCCCGGCCCAGGGTGGTGCAGACAGACTCAGAGACAGTCAGGCTGATGCGTGTCTGAGAGCCAGTGGTCCTCTCTCCTCACCAAACATTAAAACACTGAAATCTGATTACGTGTGGAGGATGAAACGGATGAGAAATGAGAGACGCCTCCACCAGCTCCTGCTCCTGCTCCTCTGTGTGTGTGTGTGTGTGTGTGTGTGTGTGTATGTGAGTTAGCTTTCTTTCCTAACCCACATTTGTGGCTCTCAAAAGAGGTGATGCTGAACTGAAACAAATGTACCGCACTAATATTACATTTTGGCAGACCCAAACAAGCCACTAATTATTTTCATGTTGGCCAGTATTAACAATCTCT
This sequence comes from Botia kubotai, assembly GCA_036877585.1. Taxonomy (NCBI): domain Eukaryota; kingdom Metazoa; phylum Chordata; class Actinopteri; order Cypriniformes; family Botiidae; genus Botia; species Botia kubotai. The sequence continues at coordinate 11,749 of JAZGTI010003973.1, forward strand.
GCTATTTTGTGTTATTAAAACACAGCACATTGATTAGAACAAGTTCATCTGGACATCAAACATTATAATGTACAGTACTGAAATGTGAATGAATTTTGAAGATCAGTTGCTTAATAGTGTTTCATGCATTCCTAGAGAAAAAACTCTAAAGCACCAAGCAAAAATATCAGACATTCTCCGTTTGTACCTGTTAAAACAAACAATCAATATGAAGGAAAGATTCTCGCAAATCATGGTTTCATCTTGTGCATTTGTGCTTCTGTAAGTAACTCATGCAGTGCAGACTGAATGACAGAACATTTAGCGTTAATGCTAAACTTTGCGATGATAGTGTGTGTGCGTTTGAATGCATAAAGAGAGAAAGCATATGTGTGTGTGTTTATAAAGAAAGCTGGTGTTCGCTACAAGATGAAAGCTCATTGACGTTTAAAAGCAGCTTCGACCTCTGCCTGCATCTGGCTGTCAATCACAGTTACCCACAGTCCCCAGAGGCGGTTTTGCCCAGCACCGAGAAAAAAAATAAGACAAGTAAAGAGAAAGAAACATCAGGAATATAACAGGGAGGAAGCTGCAGGCCAGCTCAGTGAAGCCATCAACACGGCTGCATAATCATCCACTACTCAGCAACTCTGCTGGCCTGCAACACACATTCACTGTGCACTACACTACCCACAATCCTCTGCCCTAAGGCCTAAATATATAGGATGTCAATCAAATTGTTAAGTATACTGACCGTGCACTTTGAGAACCCAAAAAGCTGTACCCAAAGCTGTACTCCTCATCTTTATACTTGTGTTGTTGTATAGACTTGCGATCGAAATTTTAATGAAGTGTACTGAAGGAGAAAGATAATGATTAGTATTAATGACAGACCCCACTGTAACCTTACTGATCCATACAGCAAATCACAGACACACACTGACAAACTCCTTCCTCTCATTAAGGCTTCGGTAATGATTTTTACTGAAGTATATTGCCATACAGTAAACAACTGCCAACACACAGAAAGCATGAAAGAATAGCTCTTGAAAATAGAATTTTTGTTATAATTTAGTTTCTGTTCATTGCAAACTTGTATGACCTTCCTCTTTTATGAAAGACAAAGGGAGGATGTTTGGGTGACATTTTATTTTGGTTTGTTTCCCACACAGGGCTATTGTATAGCTTTGTATAGCTATCTGGATTATAGAGCATATATTTATGGTGCTTCTGTTGAAACCATCTATTCCCATTTTCAGTGTATGTAAAAAAGCCACCGGCCATCATTCGAACCAACATTCTTTTTGTGTTTCATTTCTTTGCACGTAAAAATAAAGTTATACAGGTTTGCAATGACATGAAGGTTAACGATGACAGAATTTCCATGTTTTGGAATAACTTTTTCCTTAAAGGTTTCCAATGCAGATTAAATTCATGGAGCGTACTGTGGAGCGTACGTATTTATTTTCGTTGGTCAGAGCCGATGTAGAGTTTAGTAATTAGAGTAGCAGACACGCAGAGTAATGTGGTCGGTCTCAGTCAGTACAAACAAGAGTAACAGTATTAATTTCCAGGTGGACACAATCTAAGGCACACACACACAGACATGCTCTCGTGCTCAACGGCTAAATGGCACGTTCGGTGGTAAACATATATCTGAGCCGGGTCTGTCTCTGAAAAGGCTCGGTATACGGCGTGACACTAATGAAACATGCTCACATACAAGCAAACGCTGATCTGGACAGGCATACAATGACCCATTCAGTTTCGAGCGTTTGCTGGGAGAGGATTAAACACCAATAATAGTTTGGGAGGTGCGTGTGTGAACAAGTGATGAGGTAACCATGGTTTTAAAGAATGAAGTCTGTTATCTTTACCTACCCAAAATGAGAATATTTAGGAAGGTATTGACCTAAGATTATATATATCTGTGGAGGTCTGGAGGACAGATGGCAGAAGAAGGACAGTTTGAGTGTGTGTGTGTAGAGGGGGTGGCGTTACTAAATGATATTTTGGGAACAAATGTCAGAAACAAGACAAATCTGAGAGATTCTTTTGAGTACATCCTCGTCTGTAAAATGCTATAAAGTTTTTCAAAATTGTACAAAACTTTTCTGTTAGAGTTAGGTTAGCGGGTGGGTTAGGTTACAGTGTTTATAACTAGCTGTGTATAAAACAATAGTCTACAAAATGTCCCCATTTATGTAGATAATTAAATGTGTGTGTGTGTGTGTGTGTGTGTGTGTGTGTGTGTTTAAAAGAAAGGTGATCTACATGCAAAGTAAGGGAGCAGGGCATAAGCTATGAGAAGGGGTAAAAGGAGGCACATCTGTGCTTGACTTGCTCCAGGGCAAATCTGTTCCCTTCTGACACCTTTTGAACACACACACCCTCATTCACACACTTCCAATGTTATAAGCTTCAGTGAAGGGGGCACTTTTTAACAATAAACTATTATTGCTGAACAATAAGTGTTTGGCGGTTACAAAATCTCTTCTTTCACACTTAATAACACTTGCGTGTACACACGCATGCATTCATTGGCAATACACGTAAAAATCGACATACCATCCAAAATATAATATTTGTTTCTAAGGAAATATAAGGAAAATAGGGAAACCTGGGCCAGCCACTGAACTAAATTAGCATCTGATGCAAATGAGCGGGGTGCCTAATGGTGGAACAGGTGCAGGCAGGGCCCCTAAATGAGTTAAATGAATAAAACATCCCTGGGCACGCCTGCGAAAGCTGACACAAAGTCAATGGCATGAATTATTCAGCAGGCAGCCGAGGCTGCGTGCTGCTGACCTCTCACCGCAGGAAGTGCATCCCAAACACAACACACCACAACAATGGACTTCAGACACGGGGGTTCCCTCTGTGTCGCTCACGCTAATACATACACCCACTGAGAGGTACACAATGCTAAATATAGCTCTATGAAATCTTGATTGGCCTCACCATATGGACGAGTGAAACCATCTCTAAATGTGTAGCTGACTAACCAATCGCAATCTCTCTGTATTTGGTAAGCCACAGGATGGGTTCATTTAAGCATCCAGTGATACATTGTACACATACTTTACTTAAAGGGTTAATTTTGGAAAATGTTAGTTTATGGATGTGGGTGATCACTTGTTTGTGTGTGTGTGTGTGTGTGTGTGTGTTGACAAGAACTAATAGGATTAAAGGAGTCCCCACAGTGTCCCTGTGTGAGAGCATCGAATAGAGAGAGACAGAAAGGGGATGTTTTCTCATCATGCTTCTAGCAGGGGAATCAGAGGCTGCTAAGGGTGGACTCCAGAAAACAGCGTCAAATTTAAAGGTATAGTTCACCCAAAAATGAAAGGTCATGTTGTTCCACACCTACAACTCTATTTTCTGCAAAACACAAAGTACATTTTTGAAGCCTTTCCAAGCTCCCCTTTTCTATATAGCTAACAATTGTAGGTTGTTAAAACATTTCTCTAATGTTTCCATTAAGTAACAAAAACATAAAAAATGTGTGTAAAACATTTTATTGTGTAACATTTCCAAAATGTTCCATTTACAATTGACCAAAAATGCTTTTGATATATATGATATGATATACAACATTAAAAAGTTCTAAAAACGTTACTGCAAGAACTTTTTGGTAACGTTGAAAATACTTTGAGAGAACTTTTATAGAACATTAGCCAACATTCTGAGAATGTTCCCTGTTGACTGGGATAAAAGCCGCAGCAGCAAAGAAGACTTTATTGCAATAACATTCTCCTCACAAAGCTATCACATGACTTCTGAAGACTTTAAATTTAGCACCAGTTGTATGATCTATGTTAATGGTGCTTTTAATCATTTTTGGAGCTTTCCAGCCTGTGGCTTCCATTCACTTTCATTATATAGTAAACATGTTGGATAAACTATCCCTTTAACTAGGAACACAATGATAAGAGAGAGTGATTGGCTGAGGAGACATGAGAGAAGCGAGCGCAACTGTCGCACTACTGGACAGGAAGCTGCGATGACATCACCTTCCCCGGGAGGAGCACTTCCTCTCTGACATTCCTCAATCAACACACACACACTCATGAGGAAATGGCATACATCAACAATACCCTCCTAATAAATAGCACAAACACACTGTCTCACCCACACACACACACAAGCTTGTTGAATGAACGCTAGACTAATCTGTGTCACCAACAGTGTGTGAAAATGACAGTTATTTTTCCTGGAGAAAAATCGGTCTTCCTGTTGTCAGACAGCACTGAGTGGTTAAACAGTCAGTCTGTGGGTCAGATCTCTGTCTAGCGTGTGTGAGGTGGATCAGTGATCTGGATGACCTGTGCGCTTATCTAAAAGAGCAGAGCAGAGGACTCTGATCAGCCTTCCAAGAGTTCACAACCTCATGCCCTGTGTATGAACACAAGCTGGACCAATGATAGAAGAGCACTGAGCACAGCAGTAATATTAGACATACGTTTGTTTGGTTCTGACCTAACGTGTTTAGGGATAACATTTTGGAAAACGTCCCCTATAGATAAAAATAGATAAAAACAGCAAAATAACAACTCATCGAAAGACTTCAAATCACTTCAAAATCACGTCAAACGTTTTATTGTACGGCTGACATTCTAAAACATTTCTGTTACTAGTTACTACATTCATTAATTTGACTGGAAAAACGTCGATCTAAGAACGTTTGTCGTCACTGCGTTTCAGTGGTTTTGAATTATTTAAATATTTAAATTGTTAGCTACCAATTTACTATTGTAGAAATAAACTAAAGTGTCCAGTAGCTCTTTCTAATAGCAGGGATGTGGGTAATTTAAAAATAAGAATCATAAATAGTAATATACTTGCAACACATGGACGCAAGAACAACAGATATAAATAAGAGATATCTGTGTGATAAATGCTTGTGTGTTTGTGTGTGTGTGTGTGTAGAAAAAGGAGGACTACACACACACACACACTCACACACACACAGGGCCACACACACACAGGCACGGGCGAGTGAAGAGGAGTGCATGCTCTTCTTTGGGAGTCATCCAGGCGGATGATGGGATTGTTGACAGTGAGCTGCATATATTTAACCCTGTATTAACTCACAACAGCGGATCTTGGCCTTCTATTATTCCTGCACTGTTTGGGCTTAAACAGGCCACACATATACACCTATACACACACACACTCACAAACACTTCCTCACATGTACACACACACAAATACACTCCAGAAGACATTTCAGCTTCACAGAGGCACATCACCTATCAACAGCTGTGACAACCCAGCCCGGAGAGTCACACACACACGCGCACACACACACACACTTTTTTAAGCCCTGACACACACATTTTCCTCCACCCACACTTTCTGTTTTAGAGGGAAAGACTCGCCAGCTGACAGAAAAACATTCACAGGAAGAACTAAAAAATGTTTAAATGTTTATCACAAATACTCTCGTTCAGTGTGTTACTGTCCTTTTCATCACACAACCACACACACACACACACACAGAGCTCTCCACAGTCTCTCAGTCTTTAATTGCCACACAATAGGGCTACAGACTGGACAGGATTATGTTAACAATGGGAAGCCCAGCCTGTTAGGATCATTCTCCGGCCACCGATTCAGAGAGCAGTTCTGTGAAATGGAGCCCACTAATCCACTGATGCAAACACACTGCAGAAACACAGCCCCAATTCTCACTTTCTCACAGCTCACAGTTCAATCGCTCAAATGCAGCTCTTTCATGACTCTGTATAATTAGGGTTCTTGGGTGATATTTTGTTTTAAGTGTCAACTTTGTCTCAAATGTTTCTCCTCAGATTAATTTGACAAATACAACTACAGACGATAAGAAAGTACATACTGTACATAGAACAGTCGAGAGAGAGACACTGTTGAGATCTCATTTGAAACTCTAGATGAGACATGATCATCTTTGTCTATAGAGAACAAAATGAGTTAATACGATACTTTTTGACTTTGCTTTACTATGACAACCTCTACAACCAGATAGATGGGACTTTGAGACAACCCCAAGGTTGTGGGTTCGATTCTTATGATACTCATGAAATGCACTAAAAGTTGCTTTGTGTAAAAACAAACCTCAAATTGATGAATAATAATTGTGACACTTACAGTAAGGTACAGTAACTCCACGCATCAGCAGAAACGCTTCTGTGAAACACATTACTTCCTGTTCTACTTTTATCAGAGCGCAAGGTCAAATCTCCAGAAGAATTGTGTGGAGCCAAAGACCTCCATTAAACATTCAGAGAAAGGGCACGTCAGCCGGGTTCTTGCGCTTTCTGTCCTTCTCTGTGTTATTTCTTCATGGAGTGGATATCCAGATGTTAAAGATTACATCATAAATAAAGCCTTCCAGTGGGGTCGAGGCTTAAAGCCGCAGATCCCCCACGGTTACCACGGGAACTCTGAACTGTCTGTACTCCGAAATCACTATCAGTGTATAACAGTATCCATGGTGATGATGGCATCGACTGTAATGTTCCCAGGGAGATAGAAGGACACCTTTCTCCATTACTGTACAGCTTATTGAGTTTCAATTACTCCTAACACATACAATGATAACAGAATGAAATAGAGAGAGAGAGAAAAAGAGAGAGAGAGAGAGCTTCTAAAGGATCTGAATAAGATGAAACGGGCAGCAGTAAAAAGGAGAGCTGAAGGACTGCTATTAGATGTCAGTGGCCTTTTGTGTCTGTGTCAATAAGAGCAGATTAAAGCGTTTGAAAATCTTACTGGGGCTTTAACAGAGCTCTGAATGATAGAGAGAAAAAAGGAGAAGATGAGCTGTCCATCATGACACGCACACACATTTAAACACGGAACAAGATTAGGTACAGCCATCCCAGCTAACAGTTGTAAGAACGTTTTTACCAACATTTCCATTTCAGTACAAAAACGTTAAAAACGTCATTTTGAAAGTTCTAAGATTGTTCAAAACGGCCAGACGTTGTATTAGACATTTTAGACATTAACGTTATTGTTTGGTTATAAGAATGCTATTCAAACATTTTTAAAATGTTCCACTCGCACCATTTTTGATATACGATAAGCAACATAAAAACGTTCTGCTAACGTTACTGCAAGAACCTTTTTCAAACATTTGAGAGAACTTTTACATAACGTTAGCCAACACCCTCTCAGTAGAAAGTTAGCCTATAAAGTAGAAAGACATGCAGCAGAGCAGCTTTAATTTCATATGAGTAATTCAATTCAATTTCAACACCTTCCCTGTAAGTCATTTGAGTCTAAATTATTCCGAGAAGTCAAACCGTGAGCCAACAGCCCATGAGCGTTCATCCAGCTCGTAGCTCGCACCACAGCAAGTAAGATTTGTTACAATCTAATAAGGTATTGTTAGTTGCCCATATTTCACTGACATTCCTCCGGTTTTACTGAAGTGGCCTGTTGTGCCGTCTTATGGGAGGAACCTAATTAGCAAATCACTTTCATTACTCTTCCAGAGGAATTAGCGCTAGCCTTGCTAATTAGTGCTGTAAAACCTAATCAGCTCTTTGAAACAAGACCACGCTAATGAGCTCTTATTTATTCAGCTAAATAACTTCAAGGGAAGGAAGGCGCTCAAAATCATATTTTTGATGAATTTGGGAGCGGGGCGCGTCTGCGGTAGCCGTAATTGATTCTGTTCCATCTTGCGCCCTGTTTGTTGGGAACTTCAGAATATCAACGCAGCCAAGAAAATATTGGTTCAAAATGAGAGTACCAGTACACTCCTCCCTGCTTTCCTCACTCACTTTCAAAATGACCTATTTTCTAAGTTTGGGGAGACATGTGACAAAGAGGGCTGAACTGTTACTAATTCCTTTATATTTGTCGCTAATTAATGATGCCCTCACACCTGAGCCCAAAGGGGTTTGCAGTGACCTAGAGCAGGCGTTTGCGAACCGGGTCTGCAGACCCCAAGGGGCCACGAGAAGAGGGAACTAGAAAAAGACATTTGTGAAAAATATCTAAAAAAAACATTAAAATGAAAGAAAAATAAGCTAACTGACTAAATCTGACATTATCATGGTTTCATTCTACTTCAGAAATCATGTCATTAATCACAAACATTTTATTCTATTTGTAACAGCAAGAAATAATAAATCAACATACTTAATAGGCATAAAAATCTAAATATAGCCCCCTCCTGTACTTTATATACGAGGTCCTTAGCATCAAAGACTAAAAACCTCTGACCAGGAGCACAGCTGCTAAATTTCAACGCGAAACACGGCGTTCACTAGAAAACTGAAGTTCTCATCCAGACTGACAAACAGTAACAGCGCTGAGTGCTGAGACAGCATTATTCGAAAAAAATTAACAGAAAACTTTATGGAGGGAAATTAATCAATCTAAATAATTGCCAGTGACAGACAGCCTGTTTGCATGTGAGTGTGAGTGTGTATTTGTTTGTTGGGTGTAGGTGAGGGCACGTGGCAGAGACGGGCTGCAGCTGTCTTTGAGAGCTGTGAAGCGTTCTAGCCCAGTGGAGCAGAAATGGGCGAGCCACACAGACATAGCAACCAGGTAGAACCCTCTCTCTCTTAAACACACACACATGTCACTATTGCCTGCAAAGTTGTGGCAGACCTACAGCTGCGCTCATCTGCACAGGTCACTGACTTATTACCCACACACAGCTGAAGCCGCACCTTAAACACAAATTAGCAACACTTATTAGCACGCTAACACGCAGAAAGCCATGCTTTCCTGAGCAGTGCCCATGTGAGGGATAAACTGACAGGAAGTCTGAAATTAAACTTGCCCCAAATAACAGCGTGACATGGTTGTATGATCGTTTAAACAAAAAGGGTAGGAGACATGCTCCAGTACACACAGTGTTGTCACATGAACCACACTCTGCAATGCCTTAATGCTAACAACTGCTTGTGGACTTCCTGTCTGATGAGGTGTGTGATGACCAGTTGATGGTATGTTGAAACACACATATACAAACATCCAATATCCAGCTCTTACCTGTCAATGATGACTGGGTCAGAGGGCGTCTCATTCCGATTGCCACAGCTCTTCTTGTCACAACAGCGGCTAACAGAGATGGAGGAACGAGGGATGATGAGAGAGAAGAGGAGAGAGAGAAACAGAGATAAAGTTAAACTGGGTGTTAGTGTACATATGTCAGCACTGACCTCAGACACAGTGGAGAGGAGAGAGGTAGCAATTACAAAACAATCTTTCCTTCACTTCTCCAAAGGCAGATTTACTTCTGTTGTACCCACAGTGAACAATATGCTGGCTGTGTGTTTGTAATTACAGCTAACACACTGCCTGACTCACGGTTACTGAAGGATTAGAGGCACAGCTTATAACAGGCCAGTTATCAGGTGATGGAGAGGCAAGAGAAAAAAAACAGGGGGGGAGCTGAGAGGTTAAGAGGGCACACAAAGGGCAAACCACTTAAACATACATCTCATGTCCAACTAAAGGTTTCAAAAGTGTTGCAAATGTGTTGTGTTTCATTCCAGTATCGACATTGTTTTTCATAAGTTGGATCTCTCCTTGGCAGAAATAAAACAACAAAAAGTTGAGTTTTTAATATACAGTTGAATAAAGTGATTGAAATGATTGTGGATAGCATAGATAGTTTAGTCTTGGAAGTATTTAATGAGAAATGTTTGAGCGCATACCAAAACCTTTGATTTTCACCACAGACTCTGGTAACTAAATCGGAGCCCAGTTTGAGACATCATTGAGATCTCTCCTAAATCGTCTACTATTACGAGGGTTTATTTCCCTTCGTTTCATCTCATTTAGTGATTTTTGTTTCCTTTGGGTGAATGCTGGGACAGGAGATCAAGAGGGAGACTGGAGCATGATCAAGTGAGGGAAGACAGCGTGGAAGGGAGAAGTTATATATGGTGTTTCAGTGGATGGAGGCTGGTGGTAAACAGCAGGGGGGCAGTGGGTTCAGGTTTCCCTACACAGATGGCAGAGGGGCTTGAATAAGAGAGAGTAGGGCCGGAGGTGTCATGCGATAGGTGCAATATAGATCTGTGTGTGAGTGCGCTGCCTTAGACCTGATGGGCTTGATAACATGGTTCAGTCTTGACCCAGTCTGGCCTCCCGGACTCAGTTCTTCATTCACGCAGAGTTTGTACATGATGCGGTTGCTCAAAGCTGATTCTTCATTGCTGTCTTTTCTTCATTTAAATGTTACTCTCTCTAATACTCTCTCTAAAGAATAAGTGTGCTCTTATTCTCTCTCTTTCTCTCTCTCTCTCTCTCTCATTCCCCCTCCCCTCTGAGACCAGTCAAGTCTTTAGCAATGTTCTCTCAGAACTGGGTCACACTGGAGCCCCAATGGATCACAGTAGCAAAGCATTCTGGGATACGAGGGGTGGGCACAGATGGATGTGACACACCAGCAACCCAATCATCAGCCAGCACCCATGGGAAACTACAAAACACAAATCTCGTCCCCCCCCACACCACCACCCATAGCCCCTGCCCCCGTCAACAATATGCTAATTACTACATGCACGCTCTGGCTTTGTTTGGGGATTTTTTCCATCTTCCTGCTCATTCTGCTCCATCCCAGTGGACCTGCAGGGAAACGGTAATCTTTCATCTCAAGCGTTTCCTCCTGCCGCACCATCTGAAGAAATTAAATCCAAATTGTTGAACGTAATTACCGGGACTTGGCCCTCACTGATGCCATTAAAGCTAAACTGCCCTTAGCCCAGCCTCGACTTGCTCTAAAATAGCCCCCTAAACCAAACAAAGGACCATTTCTCTAACTGTGACCACCCACTGTACGAGTGCTTTTAATAACCCAGCCAAGTTTGTGATGTTTCATCTGCATCACACAAAGCAAACAATACCTCATCAATCTGTGTGTATGAGGATGTGACATTTCATCATAAAGAGCCCAGAGTTACTTTTCAGCAATTGTTTCTGGCCTTGTTGCTTGGGAAAATACGTCTCTGTCTCATGCTTGCAGGCCCAGGCGGCACCATATGGCTAACGGCAAGACGTTCAGCGATTAACAGCCCTGATTAATGGAGAGCAGTCTAATTGCAGACGGGTAATTGTGCTTCTCTCTCAGCACAGACTCGGCATCGAAACACTGTACAGATGAAGACAATGAGAATGACAGAGATGAGAATACCCAGATTACAATTTTTTAGGTTGTCAGAACGTTTTCCTAACATTTTCATTAAGTAACAAAAATGTTATTGTCACAGTTCTAGGAACAGTCAAAACATCCAGATTTTTTAATGTTGTATTAACGTTATTCATTCATAACATTTTTTCATCTGTAACATTTTTAAAACGTTCCACTAACAATTTAGGAATAATGTTTTTGATATCTAGGATACATGACAAAAAAAAAGTTAAGCCTGAGCGTTTTTTATAGCTTTAACAGAACTTTTAGAGAACATTAGCCAGCTTTCTGAGAATGTTCCCTGTAAGCTGGGTGGGTTGATTACTCATTTGAAATAGAATTATTTCCTTTTCGGCTGCTTTTGGAAAGATCTTTGGTGGGCAAACAAGTAAAGACATTTTAGGAACGCTACCCATAAGAAAAGCTAAATCTTAAAAAAATGAGTCTGTTTAGGAAGTTTAGGAAGAGATCTCAATTGTTTCAAACTGTGCAAAATCTGAGATATCTATATAAACTCTCGAACATTTCTCAACAAATTCTTTCAAAACAAAGTTACCTAAGATATGATATCCACTAGTATAAGTCACTTTCAGCTCTATCCTCTTACCGTACATCAACTACAAATTCTCCTAAATAACACAGTTGATACTCAATAAAATTTGGTAAGTCATGAAAGAGCAACCGCTGATCAAAACATGTTCCTACTGCAGGCCCCTTCCTGTTCCAATAGAGATACATACTTCAGATAGGGTCTGTTTAATCCTGGAGCGACTAATCAAAGCTGACACGTTGAGCCTTTGTAGACACGTATGCTACTAAGTGTTTGTGTCAATACCGATTTTTAAATCACTGAGTCTATTTTGAAGAGAGATACCAGAAGGCTGTGCGTGTGTGCGCGTGTGAGAAAGAAGAAAAGGTGCGAGGGGGAGATTGAAAGAGAAAGAGGAGAGAGCCTGCACATATTTCACTGTCAAAACTCAAAGCATGCTGCATTCATTAGCTGTGGAATAACAAGAGGATTCTTATTGAGTAATGAGTTTTTCCTTGTCCTAATTAACCAAGCATGAGAGGTATATTTTTAGTAGAAAACTGTTCGAATGGTCTTCATTTCAACCCAAAATAGACGAGGGCCCATCTCCACAACCCAGTTTTAAGTGTGAGGAATTTATCTTTTGATTTTAATTAAAGGTGCGTGACTCTCGCTCTCTCTCTTACTCTCTCTCTTCTTCCTCTACTTAAGGAACAGGAAGTGGATGACCTGGATAAAGATTCAAAAGGGAGGAGAGATGAGGGTTGCTGTGAACTTACAGTCACCTGAATTAAGGTGCGTCCTCCACCATTTCTCATGTCTTGAAACTCGGTTTCTTATGTTTTTGCTCAGAGGTGACACAGAAACGTATTTTTACGGACGTGTATTTGTTTTGTTGTGTCATTATTCTGCTTGTTTCGTGTGTATGTGTGTGTGTTCGTTTGTTACAACAGGAAATAAAGTAAGAATCACCAATCAATCAATGACAATAAATGTTCAATAGAAACTAAAGTTGCGTGGTATCTTTCTGAACCCAAAGAAATGAAATTTCACAAAAAGATTTCTTTAACATACCGACCATCTAATTACATAAGATAGAGACGACTTTTTCCTGATCACAAATGTGAAGAGAAAAACATCAAATTCTTCGAATGACCAAATAATCTGGGTTATCCACATTAATTCTATAACTCTATATTGAACCTTGTATGTCCACACTTGTCTCATTTATGTCCATTTTTATTTCTCCTCAAGAATTTTGAGAGAAACACCTGAAACAAAGGTGATCTTTAAATGAGAAACAACAAATCTCCTCAGTCTCCTGACAAAGAATGACAGAGAAATCTCTCATTACAAACATCTGTGGGAAGCCAAGCTTTGATTTCTCAGACTACGCCACAGTCTGAGAAAAAAGAATAATTCTGACACTGAAAGGAAACAGGCCGAGGTAACTTCATCAGAAGCCTATTTGGGCTGGTGTAAAGTGATCTGGGAGTGTCTTGTGTAATAGTACATCGTAAGTCTGATCTGGAGCACTAAAACTGCCATGATATAAACGCACTGCATCTCTCCTAAATTGAAGTAAACTGCTAAAAACTGGTTCAGACTGACGTGTATGATGAATTAAATAATGATGATGTAACCTATCAGCGATTTTTTAATAATGCTAATTTGTCCTTCGCCTTTAGGTATAATTTTACAACAGTGTTTTCACTTAGAGCGCCACAGCTGTGTGTTTGTAAGGGAAACCATGAGCAGCTAAGCAGAAAGCTCGGCCCTGTCAGCCTAACACTGGATCCAGAGGCCCAGAGTCCTGCCAAGACCAGAGTGTAGCCAAAGTAAAGCCCTCACAGTCAGCCGGCAGGGCTGGGAAACGTAAGGAGGCACTCTGGTTGAAGAGCTTGATTGTGTAATTGTGAAGGAGGAGCGTGTTGGGGGGGGGGGGTTGTTTTGGCTGTACTGGTGTATGTGTATGTCTCACCTGCACATGATCTCATGCGTCAGCAACACCCGGCACATCTCTGGGTTTTTGTCTTGACCTTCGTAGATTATTGGCTGATGGGTAAAAAAAGAAAATAATAGTGGTTAGAGAAAATTGATGAATGCTGTTTTATGATTGTGGTTCCATGACTAACTCTCAGGGCGTTTGTATCTTGCATTAAAAACAATCTGATGTCTGGTTACATCATTTCACTGAAACTAAAAATCAAACATTGTGCCAAACAAATAAAACACAACTTCATCGTTTTTTTCTTCCACACACACACATACACACACACACACACACACACGTTAGGTTTCTATGCTTGGTGGGGACTTTCCATAGACACGACCATGCACCTGTATATTATATCCCTAACCCATTTTTACATTTTCAAAAAAGCATCATTTAATACGCTTATTAATCAATTTCCCTCATGGGGACCCCTGGCTGGTCCCCACAATGTAGGTATGTGTGACTTTTACCATCCTTGCGGGGGCATTCTGTCCTTACAATGGCAGAAAACAAGAACACACACAGCCACAGCACTCAAAGGTTATGTGACCCTTCTTCTATCTGGCAGATGGCTGTCGTTGAAAGGTCGATTCCAGCCTTTTTTGTTCCTGAACACAGTGTTCAGTTTCTTGTTGTACACACTACACTCTGAATTCCACAGAAGTGCTTTTATTTCAGCTGATCAATCAATCACAACTGCCCAACGCTGTGGGAAGGCTTGCCCTAAACTTCATGGGGGATGGGTGGGTCTGTCCTAGCTCAGCCGGGCTCAAAGTAGGTAATTTAATGCCCACTTACCTGCTACAATGGAACAAGATCCCAGCCAAAAACACTGGAAGTGACAGAACATCAAACTGGTACCAGTTGTTTTCTGAGGCCTACACCCATCCCACGTTTACATCATTGTCACAGACCAGCCTCTAACTGGCAACTCATTTTAGTCCTATTTGTTATCCTGTTTCAGTTCTGACGCCAGCTAATTACACTAGATGTGCATTGTATTGTTTTGGCAACATTTAACTCCACCATTTGTTGCTCTGTGGTTTAATTAAAAACAGACATAGGGAATCAAAAGAGCTGTGTGCGCAGTGTGTATTGCAACGTCTTCTTATGTCATAGCGGACCACCCTTGCCACAGTGCCCACCCTTCCCAGGCATCTGGGATCAGAGATTGACTAATAACACAGCAACACAAAACATTATTGCTCAGCTAAACCTTTCGCCCCATGACAAAATGAGAAAAAGACATTACAAGGGGGCAAACAGAGAAAAGAGATAAAGGAGGAAGCGATAGATTGTTTAGCCACTGATTTCCCCAACGGTCATGCTTTAGTGTGAAATCAATCCACGCAGAACGCTCTTTTTATTGCTCAATGGGTACTGCATGGTGCTAGCAACGACACAATCATGGGTTCGATTCTCAGGAGAAGCACGGATTGATAAAATGTAGACAAATTTATGAAATGTCAAAATCTGATTATTGCGTATAATGTGGTCCTCATTATTTAGAAGGCTCATAAAATTTGGCAAATCATGTTTAGCTGTGACAGATCTTCTAAGATCTGTGAGAGTGTGTGCGTGCCATAAGCCCGTGTCTGTGAGTGTCTGACCCACCGCTGTGTATGTGCATGTGTATGCCTTCACGCATGTATTTGTGCATCAGCATGTGTGTGTTTATGTGTGCAGCAAGCAGTTGGGCAGCCAGACTGGAGCATAGTGAGCCATCTGGCCCAGCTAACACTTCATCCAAAAACCTCAGCTTTGTTTCCATCCTCCAATTCCACACAAGATGTCCCCCACAGCCGTGAATCAGTGACTATTCAAAACATACACACACTGTAGCCTATTAACAGGCTGCTCTCTGTCTCTCACACACACACACACACACATGTTTGCTATAGATCACTCTCTCTTTCTCTCTGATCACACACGCATTGAAACCAAAGACACTGAGAAACCAGCTAAGCGCTCTAATGAGAAACTGTTTCCATCACAAGTGCACAATCTTTTCCCAATTACATAAATACACTTGTTTAAAAAACACGTTTTATAAGTAATGCAACCCATCAGCACTATCACCAGGCCCCAAAAAGGTTTTTACTTCCTGTCATTGCTGTGGCTAGAGGACATTGGTGATCGGGGACATTTGTTTGTTTGATTTCACATGGCGGAAATGAGGGTCAAGGTCCTCTAAAAGCGCGCTGGCATGCATCACTGTCTGAGCCTAGATCCTCGACCTGCAGGCTTTTGAGAGGAAGAGAGAGGCACGCAGAGCAGTCCGGGCCACACAATAACGTCCTCCGCAACACCACGCATTTATTTCATATACAAGAACAACTCGGCACAGACTCAGAATAACTGAAGAACAGAACATAAGCGCCTGGAAAAACTTGGAAAACAGTTTGTCAATTTTTCCTCAAAGCAAAGAAAACAGTTGTTGCATTATCTCCCTCTAGATTCAAGCTAGTCTGCAACACGCAGCGTCATTGGTCAACCTTTGCCATATCCCTGATGTCACTTCCTGTGTATCCAATGTATCGCAAAGACAGTGTAACAAGTCGTAATGCTACGATAAAGGGCTACAGCAGCATGGAATGATTTCTTTCTTCGCCACAAATACGCACACACACACACAATGGATACATACACGCACATTTCAATGGAGATTGTGATCTTTAAGGCCTCAAAGCTTATGTGCATAAATATTTGTAAATGAGTAACATTAAGTCTTTACAGAGCCCCGGACAGAGTGGCCATTCATATCCTATTTGACATCATCAGAGTCTCCAAACAGCTACTGATTACAGGAAATATCTAATATTGGAGATTTGTGTCACTTTGTTGTATGTTATATGCTAAGGAGAAGTGTTTTTGGCATGTTAACACAAACACACCCTATTCCGTAATTAATGGCAAAAGTACGTACTCAAGCAGCCAATCCGAGGACCCAGCTAACAATTTTAGGTTGTGAGAATGTTTCCATTTAGTAACAAAAACATTTAAGATGCTATTTCGAATGTTTCGGAAACATGGTATTAAAGTGATTGCTTGGTTATACGAACATTACTTAAACATTTTTAATTCTGTAACATTTTTAAAACGTTCCATTAAGTAAAGCACTAAAGCAAAGGATCGGATGGGAACTCCCTCTTTCCCACACAAATTTATTTAGGAATCCTAAAGCTTAGTTGTGAAAACACATGCACAGCAACAGGCGAGCCATGACCTGGTTACCTGCCAGCTCCAACCCGGCACTTTCTGAACAAAGCGCTCCTTAAGAAGTGCCACAGAACCCATGAAACATGCATGGCACGGTGCACAGAGGTGTGTGTAAAGTATTCATTAGGCCCCTTTTAATGCATATTTTATATTGCACAAACCGCTCCTCATAACTCGTTTGAGGCCGCCGTAAACTGACAGCCGCATCTGAGGCGTGTAAACAATGCACTGTAAATACATGAAAACACATTTCCCTCTTTGTTACCATCATGCTAGCGCGTCAGCGCCGCGTGTGTGCGCACTAAGCCTGTGCGTGTGAATTGCTTTTGTTCTCGGCTTCAGCTGTTGAGGGAAACAGTTGGGTAGACGGATAAAGAGAGACAGACAGACAGGCAGAGAGAGAGTCCTTCGCTACACTGTCTTCATCAGATCTGTCACAAGCTTGTGCATTGATCACAGATACGGCCTGTCAGCTTGACACTCTGCTCCATCTCTTCTCGCTTCTCTCCTCTACACCCTCTCCAGTCGCTCCCACAGGCAAACTGACTCTGAGAGAGCACATATGGATATATCGCAAGTTTGTGCTCTGAGGGTTTGCACAGAGAACAAAGTGTTACAGCTCATGCAGTAAAATATTGCTCTTTCAGAACTCACGAGACTTAATGGAGATCTCAGTGATGTTTTAAGAAACTTTGTCTCAAATGTTTTTCTTTTGAAAACTCCTCAGACTAAAAGATGCACAAACGTGACAATTGTTTACATACTGTAAGAGCGCAGAGCTTTTACTTGGAAATGTTTGAGTTCCCACTGACTGTCAGTTCACAGACTTTTGAACGTTATTTTTTAGCCTGATGTCAAATGTGAGCACAGCTCGTGACACTGTTTCGATCTCTTCTGAAGCTTTTGAGATCATT
>JAZGTI010003974.1:0-29528 GCA_036877585.1 Botia kubotai
ATAGGAAACTACCTTCATCTCATAATTAAAACATTCTACATTTGGCTTGCAAATGTAATTAGATGCCGTTCAAAGAAAGGTCACATAAATGAAAAAGAATCATGCTGGGAGAAACTGGCACCCACTTACAGGTTGTAATCATTTACCTAGACTGTAGTTTTGAACCACAATCCAGGGCAAGAGCATTAGCGTTAGCAGGCCAATAAGTTTTGATGGAGATCTTCCCTAATTACAGATCTAGGAAGAGGTGCGAGTTGCACACACCTGCGTCACCACAGTGCATCTATGGAGACAGACTGCGTCCATTAACCTCCTTCTGGTTGTGGATCGCAGGTCAGCAGAACTCTAAACATGTACCTTTCATGTAGGTGACATGTACAGTATGCTATGCTTGCCAGCTCAGTAAAGGTTAGCATGCACAAATTAATGAAGGCATATGCAACAGCTAGTGAAAGCTAATGTTATATAAACTAACTGCATTCGGTTGGAATAATGTTTACGTCTTATCAACAGCATATAGATGGTAGGTCTACACACCATTCTTTTTTGCTTAACCTCCTAAACACAAATTCTGCCATAAATAAGGACTAAGAGCAGAATTAGCCCTTAGACATTTTGTTGTGTTTCAATTATGTTTTATGCCAAGCCCAAACAGTGCAACTGTATTTTTGTTGCTTTAACAAAATTGAATTTGTCTAAAATCACTCTGTTAAACTTAACAGAACCTGTTGAGGGAGGTTAGTGAGTGTATGTGTACATGTTAGGATGTGCGAAAGGGCGCAGTTGACTTCAGTTGGAACAGTGTTAATAATGCATGCAGTAGGTAATCAGTGTGCTATGAGACATGGCTCAGTTGACTGCTTCTTTTATGGACTGAGGCATTCTGATTAAGACATATGAGAACAGACATTGTCTTCAAGACTGATACACACAGAGAAGCTCAGAGTAACCTTGCACATCACTGACACAACCACCTGACACACCTTTTCTGTCTTAACTTGGAATCTCAAAGTCTATGGGATCTTCTAACACTACATATGTATAAAATAGATTAGTATACAATATGTGGCAATCTTACACTCTCACCTGGAATTCAAAGGTTTCATCAAACAGTGGATCATCCTGGTTTTGTGCAGCAGTTCGGGTTCTCTGCTCAGCGCAGTCTGCCGGCACGCCGTGTAGCTCCAGAACCACATAAGGATCGATGACCTCGCCTTTGGCACCGGAGCCCTGTGGCTTGGGCAGGCTATGGGCACTGATGACCTTTACCCTGAGTGTTTGTGGTGGTACACCAGGAACACAGCCTTGAGACTGGGCGCTGAAGTAGGAAACCTCCTCTCGCATGACTGCTGGACGCATCACATACCCACACCCTCCATTCTGCATGAAACGACCGCGGGTTAGGTCCAGCATGGCACCTGGCGTCTGCTGGTTAAGTGCCACCAGCTGCACACCTCCTTTCCAGTAACCCTGTGGGTTTGGGTTGCTGGAGTCTAGCCTTACCGAGCTGGGTCTCACTCGGGTCAAGTTGCGCTTGGTAAAGCTCACCAACTCTTCTGGGCTCTCGCTAGCCAGCCGGCCAGCCTCTCCTTCCCCAAGAGAGCATAGGGTCCAATAAGGGAGATCCAGGGTCATAGGTGTGCCTGGTGTTGAGGGAGTGGAGGGTGGAGAATGCTGCTGGGATGGCTGAGCACTTGCCCGATGAGCATAAAAGGTGCGACTTCCAGTACGGGCAACTGCAACGAGATCAGACAATTCACGACGCAACCTGAGGCGCCTTGGCTGTGGGGGTGGCGGGACAACAAGGACCACCCCCAGCTCTTCCTCCCCAGGAATGGTCATTCTTCGACCAGCCAGAGGACCCCCACCACCAATCTCCTCATCCTCCTCAGACACCTCCCCCTCAGAGCCTTCCTCTTCTGGGGGCAGCTTCTTTCCAACAAGAAGCACCCTACCCTTCAGCTGCTCTGGTGAGGGCAAGGTGGTAGCACGACCTCCAAGACTGACAGGGAGAGATTCAGGTGTATAAAGCTTCTGTCCAAATACCTTCTTAAGGTGTTGTGCAAGAGTACGCTGTTGAGAAGGTGAGCAACGCTGGCACAGATACAGCAGCAACGGGTACTGGGAGGTGAGAAAAGCATACTTGTTCACTACTTCCAGGGCACTTCGCAGGGTAACAGAACCATGGTGGTGGTGATGATGATGGTGGTGGTGGTGATGATGCTTTCCATCCGTTACATGGTCTACACCCAACAGTGGCTCCCCTTCCGGCCCATCAGTAACCCCCAGCTCCAGACACCGACAGCCAGTTTGCAGGGCTCGAATAAGTCCCCCAAGATCAGCCCGACCATGCACTTGATCATCCAGCAGGTAAGAGCGGTAGGAGGCACTGATGTAATAATGAGATAGGGGCATCTTCATGTCCTGACACACATGCTGATGCTCAGGGTCTAACACCTGACACTCAGCTGACTGTAGGTAGCGAGTGAAACCATCCAATCCCAGCAGACCTCTCTCGCGTCCAGCTGCAGAAGGCTCAAATCGGCGAATCAGCTCCAAGCAGCCCTCGGTGGTGGCCAATGACAGACCTTGCTCTGTCTCCAGGAAAAGACGCAGGTCCTGGGCATCAAGGCACTCTCGGTCTTTAGAGAGTTGCACTAGCAGGAAGTAGACGTCAGGCCGCGTGCACAACTCGCAGAACGCCTCCTGGAACTCCTCCAGCGTAACATGAGAAGTTAACTTCTCTTTGCTTCTCTGAATCTCTTTAAAGCGCAAACGCACCTGAACAAAGAAAACAAAAGAAAAAGAGAAAGGAATACATTATGTTAAAGTATATTTCTGGCCTTTAAAGCTTATATTAGAACAGTAAAGAGATGACTGAAAAGCATACAGGGTGAGAGAGAGGGGAACAGGAGTTCCCCTAAAGAACCTAAAGAGTTCTGCATTTTATTGTCATTATGAACATCACATCTGTTGTATGTCATTACTTTTTCAAAGTCTAGTTCTACATATGAAATTCATATAAAAAGTGAACTCTTCCTTAGAACAGAACTTTGAAATTTAATAAGCAAATTTAGTTTGTGCTCTGTGTGATAAGAACAGATCACTCAGAGCAAAGACAAATCACACAAACCACTTGCAGCAGACAATAAATTAAACCTTGAGAGGCAAATGTCACAAGCCATACAAATACAGCACCAGTAGCTCTTCACAGAGCCTAGATTGCATCTTGCATATTTCAACATTAGGATACAGCCGGGAGCAAGGTGAGTCATGCCTATAGTCAGCTCCTCAGTATTCTCCGCCGTATTTGCTTGCCCTTTTTGCCTTTGCTTGTCTTTCTAGACATATAAAGCAGATGCCTCGCACCCGCTGTCACAAAGGCTCGAAGACTTGGCCCTGTGGCTCCTGCCTGTCCTACCCATCTCCAGCTGTCCAATCCACATACAAACAGACTCACAAAAAACACTCTGACTGTCCCAGCTGCCAGATTCCAAACTCCACAATTGCCATGCATCTCAGCAGGGTGGCTTAACAAGTCAGGCAGAGTGGTGATACAGAGAGACATCCAAATTATGCACCCTTCATATTGGCTTTGTTTATGTTTATAGCTCCTCCAGTGCTTGTTTATACCTCACTTCTCTTGGACTGTTGTATTATTGGTTACTTTATAGGATCTACAAAAACAGCTGTGTTCTGATAACTTTATATATTTGAGGAATTAGACAATGTTGTTTATTCATGAAAATGCAAGATTGTTGTGGTTAATAAAGTGATTTAGGATTAGAACAACTTACCTTTGCTTCCTTAATTCCAGGGCAGAGTTTGCAGATGGTAGCCACTGCTGTATCCTCAGACACGATTCCGTGTCCATCTTCATCAACCAGAGCGAATTCAGTCGCCAACCAGTTTTGCCTCAACTTGTGGCCAACACTACCCTCCCCCACCCCTCCTTCTCCACTCCCCCCACCAGTGGAACCAGGGTGGGACAACAGGTATCGCAACCCCGTCACCCAGATGTTGGCTACATCGGCAGAGAGGGCAACCAGGTCCAGGGACTGGTACTCATCACCATGAATGATGGAGAAGGCTGCTTCCTCGGCCAGGTGATCCGATGGGCCATTATGAAGGAAGGTTTCTGTGCTCTTTCCAGTGCGAACCTCACGAATGGCAGTGATGTCGAGTCGGGCTCGGTCGCCGTCTTTCTTGGAGGGCTCCCAACGAAGGCAGGTCAGCTCAGGGTCCAGAGTGTAGAATCGCGAGTAGATGCGCGAGTTGGGTCGCACCTTCTTCAGCTCGCAGCCACCCTGCATAAAGGCAAGGCAATCTGCGGCGCTGCTCACTTTCTTTTCTGATGGCATGCTGCTGAAGGAGACCGTCTTCTTCCGACTGCCACTGACCTTTGCCACTGAAGGGTCCTTGAAAAGACAGAAGAGAAAGAAAATGTGAAAAGGGAGGAAAACTTCAATGCTTTAAAACAACAAATTTAAAGCCACTTTTATTACCATCCCACCCAAAGCTGTTCCAACAAAGCATTTGCATGCATTGCCTTTTAAAGCAAAAAGCACAACAGTCATTATCACATCAATCAAAGGAAACTCGATGTTCAAGCATGTCTGTAGGTTTTAATTCAAACACACAGGGCACGTTTCAGCCTGAAAATACATGTTCCCCATAACCACTGAGGCACAGTGAGAAGATTAATTGAGCTTTATGTCATCTAAAGGAACTCAACTGTGGTTCCCTTCCTCTGACCTGTACAAAATAAACCAACCACATCCTGCATTACATCACTGTTGATCTCGGACCAGCAACACTGGACTGTGTATGGGCATTGTCAGAGCTGCTACAACACTTAGTGTCTCTCTTTTTCTGCTTTTCTGTGCTGCCCTTAACACAGTATTTTTTATTTTGGGATGACTGATGTCTGCTTATTTGACTGCTCTATATCTAAGGCTTAACTGCATTTGAGTGTGTGCGCCCTGCTCGTGACAAAGGGCAGAGTGCACGGCAATATTCTGTCTTATGTTGTCGTTTAAGACAGAAAAACAAATACTGCTTTTCTTTTTATTTCAATTCAATGGTAAAGAAAACATGAACTTGAAAAACTTTTTAAAGGATTTTTAAGTATGTATTTTCCTTTCACATAGTCCTTGGGTATACAACAGCAACTTGGGTATACAAGCGAGGACACACCAGCTTGTATGATATAATCATGAACAGCAAATTCGTTACTTGGAAATGACCATTGTCTGTACATTTACTAATGACCTTGTGGAAGGGCCCTAAATAAAGTGATTCAGTAGCTAAATTAAATCTGTATTTTTAGTTGCTTCACTAGCATACTTCGTATTTTTGTCTTTATAATGCAACATTCAAGTTTAATACTTGAAATTCAAGTTACCAAACAGAGTGCTTCACCACCAGGTGAAGACTAATGATGATATAACAATTTAAAGTAACTAAAACAGCTAATTGATGGCAGATTTGACCCTCTCTAAGAAAAGGAGATAAAAGGCTTATATTTGCTTGGGGTGTTACTAGCTGAAATATGCAAGCTCGGAGCGCTGGCCTATATATGTCCTAATATCCAAAATTGAATCTACAACAAAGAAAACACATTATGTCATTACAGTAGTTGGATTGTGTAATCTGGGATTTCCAGCCCGAGCCATTTGGCACTAATCACATCGACTCATCACAGGGACACCGAGAATCTGTACGCAGAAGCTAATGAATCTCAGAAGTGCCGAATATCAAAGATAGGCTTAATGCAGGCGAGACGTAACTGGTGCCTTCAGAGCGTCTGGAGTCACTGTGTGTGTGCTGTATAAATCCCTCAGTATTAAACTTTGGCGTGTAACTCATCCCACATGATTTGTCCTATAGACATGAAATACAAATCTCCTTTCAAACCAGTATTACGCTCAAACTATTCAGAATACCTTATAAACTACGTAACCATGCCTTGGCAACCACCCACAACACTAGTAAATAGTGCTTTAACAAATAATAAACGGGCTTTTACAAAACACCACAATTATACATACGTTGAGCGAAAACCAGCAATGGACTGGTCCGGTCAACACTCTGAACACTGACATGTTCATTTGTCTTAGTTTAGTTTGTCTTGTATTCAGCCACCGCTGTAAATCCAGGTCAGCAGGTGTTCCAGCAGACTGGGTGATAGTGGAGCTCAGGCAATCAGGGTGAGCCGGGCAGCACAGCATGCTCCGAGAACACACAGGTAAGCAGGCATGACCACGCAAGGCTAAAACGCTGCATTAGCGAATGGGCTCCCAAGGGCAACCGGAGGAAAGGCACAAAAAAAGCAGGTCGTTTATCTGTCCATCCGCCCATGCCACCTACCCATCAGTGTTCTCCAGGAAACCATGATAACAGGCCGGCAAAGCTTTTAATGTTTCGTTCTGGCCGAAAAGAACATCTATCAAATGTAATCCCTCTAAGCATACTTTTTTTATAAAGATAAACATTGCAAAAATAGAAACACTGTGGCAAAAATATATTACAAACATATTGTAAATAACTGACATCAACAGCATGACTGAAGTAAATATATTTTACAGAAAACCTTTAAAAAATGTTAAAACATGCATGACATCTGCAATATCCATATGCAAATGTGTGTAGACTAGAACAAACTTTCCCATTGTTATTTATCAACCTTATATTTTGAATGATATTTACATATTTTGACTTTAAAATGGCCTTAAAATTTTATATATACATAGACAGAGAAAGAGAGAGTCTAAGGAATTCTATGTTTTTTACAATTTATTTTTGGCTATTTTTTTAAACAGGAAAGAAAAGTCGGCTGCGCAAGGTGTGACAGGTTGGAACAGACTGGATCGTAAGTGGGTATGAGAGGAAGAACTCCAGAATATGAAGTTAATTACATATAGCAGTGAGACACATAGCAGAGGTGGCAGAAATAAAAGGATTAGGGGAAAAGACAAACCTGAAAAATACACATTTTTCCCCATAATATTAAATTGCAGTGATATTATAGGCCATTTTCCTCCATCGGTCTGAGAGGGATAACAAATACATCAGCGAGGGGTGCTTTGAGATGAAGTGTGGTTAAATTTAGACATGCTCCTATCTTCACTTAATCAGGAGAAAGAGGAGAAGAATGGAGGAGAAGCACAAGCACTAGAGAGAAGCACATGATAATTGGAGGCTGGTGAACGGAGAGATGGAGGATGGAGAGGGACACATCTGGAAAAAAGGGCTGAAAATGAAGAATGACACAAACAAATATAATAAAGCCCAAAATGCGTCAGGGAAAGAGCAGTGGTGTGGGCTCAGGGGAATGACCTCTGGCCTGTTTCTACCAGTACTGGCGGGTTTTAATAATTGTCCAATCCCTGCCCTTTAAGGGGCACTTTGGCAACAGATTCTCACAATGAGACTTTTTTCGTACTCAGCTTTTACTGACACCTCACTGAAACTTTTCAATGCTTTTCGAGACTAACGACCACAGAATTTACTAGTGATGGGCTGCACTGCTCAGTCACCCAGTCAACTAGATATTCAACAACCAACTAGTTATTTAGTGGAGTCAACTAGCTTATCTATAAATACGTTTTTCATGTCGCTGTGCTCCATCTAGTTGATTTTGAACATAAGAACGGGCCTAATGTAAATACAGCATGAGGAACATGTCTGATCATGTTAAACCTAACACCCACTTAAGTACTCAGACGTTACTTAAGAACGATTAGTCAACTAGTCATTCAGGCAACACGCCATCTAGTCAATGTTGAAAATATGCATTTAGACACATCCCTAATGTCCACTACTGATATCTGTTTCAAGCCAAAACAAAGAATCAAGAAGGAAAGGAAGACATCAGAGTACATTTACAAGCCAAATACTGAGCAAGACTTTATTTACAAATGTTTCCAAATGCAAGACAGTTTGTCTCAGTGGACCAAACCAAGTCAACGCTGTGAAATTAAAAAAGGGTGTGTTACACATGGTTAGGATAACAGAGGCTGCGAATTATTGATGTGAAAGGTTTGTGTTGAGCTTGGCGCAATATGTTGGGCAAGTAAACAAAGAGCCAGTGACTGAGGAAAGTGACTTAATTCCCCTGAAACTCACCAGGGAAGAGGTTTCGATGAGATCACAAACACACAGTAAGAGTGTACAGTAATTTAGCACTGACAACCGAATGCTTGCAAATACGTGTTATTAAAAAACAAAAACAAGCCAATCCACCCCAAAACTGCAGCAACAAATAACCAAATAAGGGCCGAGACTGTCAAGCACCAAAATGACATTTAACAAATTATACTGAATGAATACCGGTTCATTGAACAAAGCTATTGCACGGCTTCAGAAAGCTTCTGAAAGCACAAGATGTATTAACCACTTTTAGTTTTTTTTAGCATTTGACGGCTCCACTCTACTATGGTTACAAGTATGGCTACAAATGTCAAAGACATCTTCAAAAAGTCACCTTCTTTGTTCTCAAAAGACAATAACATTAATTAAAAAAATTACAGGAGTTTTCATTTTTGGGTAAACTTTAAGTGCACAGCCCTAAACCCTGTATATGTATAGATAAATATTAGCATACCATCCAGGGCTCGCAAAATTGCTAACCCGACGTCCTGGGGCTATTGTGTCATCCAGTCGGGCTACCAAAATGTATTTATGCTCTGCCTGTCGGGCTATTTTGTTTGGAAAACTATATTGCAATGCTTTTGTATTCTCTCACAGATTTGGTCGGGTAATTATGTTGTATGTAATTTTTGGGCATCAGGGAACCCATATTAATATGTGGGGTATTGAAATCGTGTTTTAATGGCCGCTCGCTTTCAACTTTCACTTTCAATTCGGGATCGCGTGAACTGTGTATCAGTGATGCTCGTCCTGTGTCATTGCTCTCCTCGGTGAGAGAGAAAATCACTGTGTGTGCGTGTGTGAAAATAAGAGGCGCGTGGATTTACGCAGGTATTTTAGTTCTGAAGTGGAGAGCGATGCACAGATGGAGAAAGCTGATGAAGGAGATGATATGCCCTCAACATCGAGTGGCATTTTCTTATCTGTGTCTTTACTTGATATTTCAGATTCAGAATCTGACACATACTGAATTATGTTCTATATTGTTTTTAAATGTTCATAGGAATTTCAGTTCTGTCAGAACCAAATGTTTTGTATTGATGATTAATAATTTTATACGATTGTTGTTATTTGTGTTTTGAAAATGTTTTTAATTGATGTTTTGTCTCTTTTACAATATTCTACATTAAAAATAATGTTTTTTTTTTTGGGCTACTTAAATTCATTTCGGGCTACCACAATCTGAAGA
Source organism: Botia kubotai (assembly GCA_036877585.1). Classification (NCBI taxonomy): domain Eukaryota; kingdom Metazoa; phylum Chordata; class Actinopteri; order Cypriniformes; family Botiidae; genus Botia; species Botia kubotai. Next base: position 9,341 of record JAZGTI010003974.1, read on the forward strand.
GTGCCTGCCCGAAGGGCTACCAGGGATTTTGAAATTTTGTGAGCCCTGCTATCTATATATTTTCATCCACAGAATGTCACAAACCCACCCATGACACCATCCACTAGCCCCGCCTCAAAATACCACCTCAAACCACTCCTTTTATCAGCTGGAACACCACCTGCTGCGGCCTATAATCCATCTCTATACGTGGCACAGAGCAGCACCTCAATCCGGCTAATGATCCCGGCTCTGAGAAAGCAGCAGATTAGTGCCGTCCGTGTCTCTCCTGTGCTACCAGACCTGAAGGGTAATCTGTGCCGGATGGAGGCCTGGTGACTTAGCAGGGTTAGAGGTGAACGCGCACAGATTAACTGACAATGAGTTTAGCCAGCCGTCGATCCTAACGTCCAACTAATTGGAAATGTTGATGTGCGGGGGGAAAATAGAATTAAGTCGTGCAGAAATGCAAGGCATCGCTGATCCGCCGACATTGAGCTTGTCTATAAACAGCTTGATGGATAATATGCGTTGTTAAAGCAAATATGAGCACAGCAGACGAGAGATTTTCAAACACCTGTTCATACTCAAATACGGAGGACGGTAGGAAAGGTTGTGCACTGCTATCATAAATATTGTATAAATATTGGTACACTGACGGCATTGTGCCACGGCAATAGTCATCGTCTAACTAAATTAATCCAGCAATCAACTTTCCTCATAATATTGAGAAATAATTTAATAAAGTACTGCAGTGTGCGAAAGGAAGGCGTTTCAGTGTAATTTAAATAACTTCTGCCTAATAGCAACTGGCAGCTACTCAGATTTTAGTGGCCTGATTCAATTGCTTTATAATTAAACATGCGTCGTAAAACTTACAGGGTTTTAATACAATTAAACTCACTCAACCATCTTTAATACTGCATGTCTGTCCTGAAACCAGGAAATACTTTTGTTGCTTCCTACACGAATGCATAATCGCCCCAATCTTATCAATTTATCTAATGTGTCATAAAAATCCAAACATTTTCTGGGTGTGAATATGACCAGTTATAAAAGTTGTCACACGTATTTCTGTATTTCGGTATTTAATACTTGGATGATCTCTACGGACCTCACAAAAGCTAAATCTAGTTTCAAAACGATCATTTCCAGCTGTCATTATCCAAACAGTTTTATTTTATTATCTGTCAGGCAGATGAGTTCTCTGTCGGCCTATTAGAAAGAGTTCTGGAAACAGGGTAGAGCAGCTCACATTGATAGCCGTGATTGCAGAGCACGGCTGGTCTCGCGCGATCAAGAGCGTAGCACTTGAAGTAATTGCCGGCCATTTCCACAATCAGTCTCCTCTTATCACCGTTCTTTCACAGCCTACATAGCCCACACATTCATCAGCCTACAGTGCTGCAGAGGTTCCATTCTAAAAACAATCAGCCCTCGGGCTCCAGCTGCCCCGACCGAGCAGAGGAAGCGCCGACACGCCACTCACTCTAACGACCGATTGCCCTGCCTTCTGCCGGGAGCTTTTCTCAGCCATTATTTATTTCCTAAAAAGTAAAAGCTGAACAATCAGTCTTTCATATACTGAGGAGAGAAACAAAAGTTCTAATGTTAGTTAGCTGTGCCTCAGTCTTGCAGCATCTAGTCTGGATGGTTTGTGTTTCATTCAGCAGGATTGCCGCGGTGCTCATTTTTGTCTATATGGCTGTTTGTAAATGATCCAGATAATGCCAAAATATGTCAGAAATCATTAGGAATACACTGTGCGTGCCTAACTACATTGTTTTCGAAAAATTTTAGTTTACATTCTTGTTTTCGAAAAAAAACTTTCCTCTCTTTTTGACCAACTATTTGTGTCGACTGAATTTGAGCTGCCCGTGCTGCTCATATTTACCCAAGATTCATCAAGACTCTTCATTATTCTCGAACCTCAGAGACACACCCCTCTTGAGAGTCTTTACCGAAAACAAGTGCCTGCTGAAGAACACACAGAGGAGTTACACAAGACTCAAAGCACTGCCATTATTACCACGGCCGCTCCAAGTTGGCACAAGTGTCCATCCAGAGATCCATGCTGCAAAAAATTCCAGTACACACGAGGAGTTTTCCATGTGGTAAGAGAGAACACTCTAAAGGTCAATTCTCTGGATACACGTAGCCTTCAAGCAGCAGTGGTGAAATAACAAGTTCATGCATCTTTTACTCTTCATCGCCATGGAGTTTCAATGCGATGAATACAAATGCGCAATTAAATGCAAGACAGTTACAGTGATGTTTTGCGGCACAAAGAGAATACGCTATTAGCCTATATATCTGCTGCCTAGCAACTCAAGGTGAAGGACGTGACTGAGTAACGCAAAAGTAATGGCTTTATATTCTGTTGCATAACGCTAGTAGAAAATGGCTTCCAGATGTTCGCGATCACCTGTGCTGATTTATTCAGGAATACATGCAGAAAGTAGTCTCGGGTAGTCTGTTGTTTTAGTGGTCTGATAAATTCAAGGACTCGTCAGGTTTCTGGATGCAGTTGAGAGGCCCTGGTGAGTGACTGAACACCAGTGCTCCGGGTGTCCCAAAACCCTGAGGATCTGTTCCAAGCTGTTAATTAGCTAAACTTGTCCCAATCCCTCGCGTTAATTACCGAAGACATGGGGGAGGAGATTAGGTCATGCTTGAAGAACCGCTTAGCCCATGGAAGGAGATTTATGCTCGGCACGGATGTAGCGTAAAGGTGGAATTATCAATACTGAAATGTGTTCTAGGGAAACTCATCACAGATCCTCTTTTACAAGCAGATGGTTACCCAGCTAACAATTTTAGGTTGTAAGAATGTTTACCCAACGTTTCTATCAAGTAACAAAACGTTCTAAGAATGTTCAAAACTTGCAGTTTTTAGATGTTGTATTAATCTTATTGCTTAGTTATAATGTAATGTAACATTTTTTAATCTCGTAAAAACATTTTAACATTACACTTACTACTCAAGAATAACGTTTTTGACAGATATTCTATACAATGTGAAAAGTTCTACTAATGTTATTGCGAGAACAATTTTTGATAATTCTAAGAGAATTTAAGAGAACATTCTAAGAGTGTTCACTGGGTAACCACAATATTAAGCGAACAGCCAGGCGGCAGTCAATAGAGTGCTTAATCAACCTACACCCAAAAGTGTACACCCACTTCCTGTTTGATATGTTTCTTTTCTTTCGCCCCATCGCTGGCAACACCAAATGTGCACAAAATAAAACGCTTGGCTGGAAGCAATCTTACGTCCGTTGAAAGTCTCGGGTCCTTGCAGCAAAGCATGTGAAGGGATATGGGCCATCACAGCATGCCAAACAAGGCAGCAAAGCAAGTGCAAAAGAGAAGCTACGGGCTGGAATTGAGAGAGAGAGGGAGAGAGAGAGGAGGAGAATTAACTGTCTGGCCGGCGCTTACTCATGCATAAATAACATGCTTGGATCTGTGTGAGAGAGCGCAGTAGAGAAGAGCGTGAGATATACTGACAGAAAAGCAGGAAGAATTTGGAGAAAGATTGAGAGGAATGGAAAGAGAGACACTGAATATGGAGGAAAACATGTTTGTTCGTGGAAATCTAATGGGGGTGGCTGACACGCCTCCATTAATGCTACGCAGGAACGGTTTTATACTTTTATGAACTGGCTCCTGTCAGGGGCCTGTTTATAGAAGTAGGTTTGAAGTGCATATAAAAGTTGCATTATAGAGAAACATTAATGCATAACAGAAGTATTAGTTTTGTGCTTCAATTAAAATTCCTAACCGAGCAGACAAACATTAAATCCAATCAAGTCAAAAGCATCAAAACATAAAAGCTGCTGTGGTATCTTTGAGTCTTTTTAAAGGGGTCATATCATGCGTTTATTTTTTTCCCCCTGTGGTCCTGTTATAACATTTTTTAACATTTATATGCACAAAACAGTTTTTGTGAATCACTGTGGAGTTTGTGATATCAAATATCCATCGTTTCAAAACAACATTTTTGCATTTTAAATAAATGGTTCATATGAAATTTAGTTTTCCAAGTTCTGGAAGCTTTATTTCGCACAGTACTATGAACACAAACCTCCAAATCCTTATTTCCAAGCTATTTGTTTGATTTATGACCCCTTTAAATCTTTGCTTTTTAAATTTCTCTGATTTTGTACATTTCATTTTTTTCAAAATGTAACTGGATTTTCCTACTCCCAGAGGATCACTATTTTTGATCATCCCCTACTTATTTTTTCAACCATTCTTTTTGTAATTTTGAAAGCCACCCACACAACCTAGCTCACCAGAGAGACAACACAACACAAAGCAAAAAACAACAGCTATCTTTGAACTGACCTGTATGAACTTGTGGATGTGTTATGTGATTTAACCAGGTGGACCAGTGTTTTCCCACAATGCCTTGTTGTTTTTTGTTTTTTTTCAATACATTCCTTTATTTCTAGTGATAACCATTATTCTAGCAATAGAGTTCAGTCCAGCCACAATATGTGCGCCAACATCTGCTTGTAATACACCAATCAAAAGCCATCTTCAACATTTCACCGCTTATAAATTCACTTAGCAGGACAACTAATCTATTTCCTGCTGTGGAGTTTGATAGTGGCTTTCACAGACTTTAAATGTTGCTGATAGAAACCGTAATTAGCCTAATTAAAACAGTCAAACTGTGACTTTACTGGGTTGATGTCATATAGTCTTTGGCCTCAATAACAAGCCTTGTTGTTTAATGTCTTTAAAACAGCTGCCTAAACGTATTAGCATGTGAGCAATTGACATTTCAGAATCAAAAGACTGCAAAAAAAACATTTTAAATGGCACATTAAATGCACAACAAAAGAGAATGCCGATAACAGATCTGAGTGGATCCAGATATCTATAAAGCTATATTACTTTATACTTTAAAGGTATGAAGATAAAACAGAATCCAATTTAACCAAAATATGTATAACAACCTGTGAAGAAATACATCGTAAACTAAATATATTTCAAACGCAAACACAACATTAGCTAACACCAAAACTTTGGCAATGTTTAACCATTTTAAATGACCTCATCTATTTACTTTTCTTGCTATTACCTGATGAAGTAACACGGGCATTCCAGCAAACCCAACAAACAGACAACCAGCCCGAACCTGCCAACGAACATATGAATAATACACAACACATTATCCAGCACAATGGACTAAATTTGCATAAAGTAATGACGCCAAAGCTTTAAAACCTCTTATATTCGTCCTCTCCATAAGCTAAATGAGGAGAGTAAGAGCCACAGGAGAGAAACATATAAAGGAGAGAAAGGCAGAGAGAATTAGATGCGACAAGGGCATTTCAAATGGAAGATAAAGTAATAAAATGAGAGCAGAATACTTGAACGCTAGAACAGAAAGGTCATTCAATAAAAGAGGCCGGTCCCCAATTACAACAATATCTCCTGTGGGATGGGGAAGCTTTTAGGCATAATTGATCTTTGGCTTTTTCGTAAACAAAGGAAGAAATAACACGGAGTAATAAGCAGTCCTGTGGGGGGCAGTCATTGAAGGAATAAAGACACATGAAAAAAATACAGAGAGGACAAGAGGTCTGGAGAGAAAATCTCTTAAGAAAGAGAGAGGGACACAGAGAGTGTGAGTGTGTACGATAGAAACAAAGAGCAAGAGGGGAACAGAGAGAGAGAGAGAGAGAGAGAGAGAAGAAGGGGTGGCCTTGTACATAGAATGAACCACAGGGGCCTAGTTAGGGGAAGGGGGTCAAACTATAAACCCCATTTGTGTTTTAGTTTTGTTTTTTGCAGCACCAGCTGTAGTCTTGCATAGTTTGTTACCTTGCCCAGGACACAAAGGGAAAAACTGGTCCGCTGTAAAGTCACGTGGTAAAGTTTTTTGTTTAGCATGCATTGTTTAGCATTAAAGCAGTGTGCCATCACAGATAGGTGTTTGAAAGTGGATGTGTACTTAAGCCGGGCACATTTTGTGTATTTCTTTCTGTCTGTATGTTTGGGAATGTTTGTCCAGTGCGTATTTGGCAGCTGTGTGTAAATGGCCGGGCGCCAGCACGAATGGGGCTACCCAGAGGGAGGGCACCTGAGGAACACAGTCTGCCTCAGCTGGGAGAGGGTAATGGGGGTTGATGTGATGAAATGCTAACAAGATGACTTACAGAATGCAAAGGTGGCAGGCTGTGCTTCCGTTAGGCTGTGAGAGAGGGGATGCTGGTTGCCATGGCATTGTGTGTTGCTATGTGGTTGCAAGGATGGTGAATTGGTTGCTAGGTGTTTATGATATTCCTGATTTGAGGTGAAATATTTACATTTATGAGTTTGACAGCCACTTTAATCCACAGCAACTTACAGTACATTCAAGTTATACATTTTATCAGTATGCTCGCCCCCTGGGAATCGAACCAACAACTTTTGCATTGCTAACGCAATGCTTTACAGATTGAGCCACAGGAACATCATGTTATCTTCTAATATAATAATTTTTGACTAGAAAAAAGAAAATAGAATAGATCAGATATGTATCAGATTTTACTGGTGATGTAAGTGATGAATGTTATTAAAAACACAAGCGAACATGGTTTGAGATTTCAGTCACCACTGGAAACAGCCGCCCTGGGGCAGTCAATACGGCCGCTGAGCGCACTGACTCGCTTTGAAAAGGATTTTGACTGCGGATAAAAGATGAAAAGAAGGTACAAAAGAGGGAAAATGGGTGTGGTCAGATGATTGATAAACAGATGTACAGAGGGACAATTGGAGAGATAAAAATATGGAGCAGGGAGGGGATAGACAGAGATTATGATTGATGTCATTGTTTTCCAGCTTTGGCCGGCACCAAGATATAAAAAATGAGGACAGAAGGATTGCCCAAGGGAAGGAGGTCAGCGAAGCACACAGGGTTCAGAAGAACACTCGTCATCAGAACAATGCAAAGGACAGGCCAGTGTGTCACATTCCAGACTATAAGCTTGAACACATCTGAGATTTAATCAGACAGATTCCAATGCAGAAGTGCAGTCTATTGCCAAGGCATTCAGACAAAGGTGCGACCCATTGGTGCACACTGTTAGCGATCTAGAAATGGTGCAAGTGTTTTCAATTCAGCCCCAAAGACTCACTGTCCTGCAGAGTTTAGCTTCATCCCTAATCTAACGTGCCTAAACCAGCAAGTCAAGGTTTAGATTTGCTGTTTGATTCCTGGCAGGATAGTGAGTTTGTGATGGGGCTTTTCCTGCATACATAGAGCTTAAATAATTACACGAGCTTTAAAGACAGGAAAGGGTCTTTTCCAGAAACATTTTTTGTTATGGTGGTTGAAAGTTTCTTCAATCCTGATGGGAATCACTAAGTGGTCTATATATATATATATTAATTCACTACTGTGAAAGGTGCAGGACCTTAAAATGTTTGTCCAATCACCGCATTGGGTCCAGCTGTCCTGCTTGCCTGTCAAACTATATGGGCTTGTGTGTTTTGGAGAAGTTGTGGCTTTGGAGAGTGATCTGAAAGTAAGGTTGGGATGTTCTGCTTTTAAAGCACTGAAAATGTCTACCTTACCTTTAAAAGACTGTGAATGGTTCTATTTAAAGGTCTCATTTGTACTTTTTATATATAGTTTTTTAAAAGGGGAACTTGAGCCCTACTGGAGGTACACAAGACTACGAGTTTACTAATAGTTATATAGTTATACTAATGAGTTTCTGTCATTACTGATGTTTGATCAAATAAACTGAATATATTTATGGAACAAAGCGAGAGAACCGTGCAGGAAACCTCAGTGGAGAACAGAAGAACATATCCAAAGCTGTATGTATAGAGGAGTGTGTGAGTGGGACAGAGATAGAAATCTCTACTGCTAAATTTAGCCTGGTCATACACTGCTCTACATGTGGGTTGACAATAGATGCTAAATAGAAGGTAGGGTTAAAGAAACAGAGGCGGGAGAGTGATACCCAGCTGTGGAACGTCATCCTATTTTTTCCTCCTGAGCATACAGATCATATACAGATAACGCACAAAGACGGGTGCAAAAACATGCGTTCTGGAAACTGGGTGGTGTGCGTGGGGCACTGGGGCAAAAAGTCATGATGGTGGAGGAAGCCAACACACAAACTAAAGCAAAAGTGTTCGTCTGTCGTCCACTGGGAAAAAAAGGCTCTTACATAATATAATCGGCTTATGCAACATACGCGAGACACTGCATCCTTTCCCCTCTCCTCTCCTGCTCTCTGCCTCTCGCTCCTCTGAGAGATGACCTCCTCTAATCACGTCACACACGCATAAAAATACACACAAACAAAGGAATGACAGAAGAGCTCTGTGGGTCGGTCTAACACAAACATATATGCAAAAACAGATAAACTATTCCATTCTCACAGCCACCAGTCACCACATAGCCAAACATGCATGCAAACACAGTCACGGTTATCCAACACACAAACATGAAATGTTTTTGTTTGGGCCCCCAATAAAAATACAGACTTGTGACACACTGTCGTACAATGTTCCATCCCTTGCAAAAATGTACAGTGCCATGGTAACCACAGTTTCCACTGTTGTGACTACAATAATTTACCAGCGCCCACCGACATTAAAACAAGACCTTAAAAAATGACGGGAGATTCTAAAGGCTTACACTGTTAGGAGAAAACATGATTAATTATGATTTATTATGATTATACAATATTACAATTAACTCCTCACAGAAGCAGAAGCTTTAGAGCAAAACATGATTTAAGAGCTTTTTAAAATAGTGAGAATCACAAATATGTGCATGTCTTTTTTCAACATGTTTCACTCTGTTTATGAGAATGTTTGGAGAGTTAAAGGCACTTTTCACTTTACTCTTCATTTTGATAACTATCACCAAGTTCAAACTCTATAACTCTAAATATATAGGCGCAGGACCATAAAATATTCATCCAATCATTGCATTCGGTCCGAATCAAGCTATGTATGCATTTATGTGTGTTTGAAGGTGGCGTGGCTTTGGAGAGCGCTCTGAAGGGAGGGTTGGATCTTATGCCTTTAAAGCTAGCTTGCTTTGGCTAGTCTCTCCGAAATTGCCTACAATACCTTTAAGTCTAAAAAGTCAAGCCTGCACACACACACACACACACACACATTCAGTCCATGCTGTGTAAATAAACACACACACTTTGCTGTTTTCTAAAATAACCTATTTTAAGAGATCAGGGGGTAATGCTTCCAAAACATGAATGTGCCTCTTCACGCCTACACACTCTTCATGTTTTCAAATCCTGTATCTCTCTTTCACACACAGAATAGCCAGTGCTCAGCTGAGGGCCGAGCCAGATGTGTGTATTTACGAGTGTGTGTGTTTGTGGGAGCAGGGCTCAGAGACTGACGTGGGAACAGGGCAGAGGGGGATGCATCTCGTTCCCACACTAAACTACAGCAACCCGGAAGGCTTTAAAACCTGCACAGAGCATGTGGTTCAGTGCTGCATGTGCTCCACGCAAATATATATATATACAGCGCATTGCACTGTAGATCATGGTGCGCTAAGTCAAGTCTTAGGCACATGCATCTCGGTATCCAGAATCCAGTTTCTATAGCCGGCATTATGTCTCTCCCGCGCTGTCTCCTGCCAGCACACATACAGGCCTAATCAGCTTGATCACGCTGATTGAAAACAACAACACACTCTGTAGAAAAGAGTGTGAAACGTTGTTGTGAAATGTGCAAATGTTGTGAAAAACGCATCAGTAAAATATTCACTTATGACAGGTTTTCATCATACATAAAATTAATTTTTATCAGATACATGTAATTTCTTACAGTAAAATTACATTAATTTTTAAGATGCCATTTGGTTTATTTATGCGACTGGGCAAACATTTTATGGTTATGGATTTATAAATATTTATACCAATTTACTTAATGATTTGCTATCAGGATGTGAAGAGATTTTTAACCAGCATAACAAAATGTTTCTGGAAAAGATCGCCTACCCTGCCTTTGATGTTTAAGCATTATGCGTGCATTGTTTTACTGCAAACATATATTTTCTGAATTTCTGGCAACTACAGTAACTTACTGTAATTTTAAACAGAAAAAACTGTACACACAAAGACTTGTACAATCCCTTCCTGTAAGACCACAGTAACTTCTTAGCCTGAGAAGCTTCTTGCTGAGCCAAATTATAATACCATCCAATTGTGTCTTTGTTTATCCAGTTGATTATGGCCACAGCGTGAGGTCATCACCGGGCCCTCTGTAACCATATCGACCTGAGATGACTGCAGCTGCGAGGACGTCTGATTGGCTAACAAGCCATTGTCTCTGCTGTGCCGGCGAGATAAGTATCAAAACAAGGTAACGAGCACATTGGCCAATGTGTGAATAAGCTGATGTGGAATTGAATTTGTTTTTATTGGGGACTATCATGGCCATGTGGTTTTTAATGTTAGCTGAAGAGAATAATTGTCCGCGTAATGACTTTTAAAGTGCCCAAATAATATCAACGCTTTCCTGCTGGTTTCGATACGTGACAAGCTCCTCTTCAGACCTTTTTCACAGAAATACCAGAGCTGTTGAGCAGGTCCTCGCAAACAAACACACACACACACACACACACACCAAAACTTTTAATCTGCCAGGTGTTATTCACTTCTGTCCCTGATGGTCTTTAAAAAAGTCAGTCTTGTATGCTGATGCTTATAACACCCTGTGTGGCCAGTATCGCTCTAAATATCCCACAATTCCCTATAAAAGCCCTCTAATGTCAATATTTATTCCTTTGCTTGCATAAAAATCATAATGTTTACAGTTAGGCACTTTATTAGAATAAATGGTGGTGAATTGAATTAGCTGTAGTAACAACAGGTGAAGTAACTACAGCAAAAAAATCGTACGGTTCGTCCAAACAAGGGCAATGTGAAAAAGCATCCCTCAGTTAATCTGAGTTATTCCTCTATAAAGCTGCAACCATCAACAGCGATGTGTAATGTGACATTTTGACAACGTGAGGCAACGTGCAGGGTAGCCCCACCCACAGTGAAATCTGATTGGTCCATATCGGATTCTTTTTAGTTTTCCTTAAATCAAAATAATAAACTCCCTCTACCTTCTATTCAGCTTCTTATGTTTGAATGTTTTCCCCTATATGGTGTCCCAAACTCTCTTGCTAACAAATATTTTTAGGCTTGTTCCACCCCATCTCACCATTAAACCCTTACACACACTTCTGTTCTTTCAGCAAATTGCTTCGGAAATGCTCTTCCCTCTGTAGCGTTCCTCACTCTCTAAGCCTTAAGAGGAGTTTCATGCTGGCTAAGAAAATCTGGCTCTCTGAGACCACCAGTATAAAGTACAGTCCGCAGTTCACTTTGTTCTGGCCAAGAACCACTTACTTTGCATGTTGGTCAGACAGCCCCTTCCTGTCAGAGCAACCAACCACAGTTCATCTGTTTTAAATATGACATTCAGGGGCATTAATGGTTTTATTCAATATGATTAGAAGAACTAAGCAGAATACATGAATGTGCTTTAGTTCGTCTTGTTTACATGCTACAACGCATTTTAAAACTATTTAAAACGAACTAAGTCTCTCCAGAACTGATGCTATGAACTGAGTGTTTCCAAGGAAGAACTCATTTGGATTTGCCATTGTAATAGTCTAGGAACTTGTAAACACTTTGCTTCCCAGCAGGTCAAATGAAACTGATGTATTTTGACTCCCCGGAATTGTGTAAATTCAGCCAATCAGATTGAAGCTTTCTGTTTTGAGAACGCTATTTCTATTTTTGTGTGCAATATGTCTCAGATGGTAAGTGAAAGTCCATGGGTGGTCTGTCTGCGTGCCATCTGAGGCTGAAACTATTATGAGATCATTTGAGAGAAGAAGAAGAACCGAGAGAGAGAGAGCAGGAATTCTACGCTTCCTCCTCTTTCCTGTTCTTGTCAAGTTCAAACACACTTTCCTGGCAAGGATACGTCTGCTGTATACAGACCATCAGGGGCTATCAGCGCAGCCAAGTACAGTCAGATGATTGACAGGCCAGTAATTGCCGGGGGGAAAAAAAACGTACACATTGTTTAAAGAGAAATTACAATCAAGACGGAAAAGGAAAAAATAGATTTGTCCGCACTCGGGCTGAGAAAGTATAATGCTTCAGTCAAATCCCTCTCTCTCTTTTCTCGTCCAAGATGCAAAAAAAGAAATAAAATTCTCACTTTTTCCCCCTCTATTCACCTCATTCTCTCTATTACGCACATAGACATGCTTGCTCACACTCGCCCTGTCAGTGGCAGATGCACATGGTGAGGTAATGAGGATCTACAGAGGCTTCTGCAGGAGACACGCTTTCATCAGGGCTGCTGGGTAATGGTTACCATGGCAATAGGGGCCACGGCACATGGGTGCACAGATGCTCCAGTTGGCCTAAATGAAACACAAAGAGCAAATGTATTCTGATCCAACGTGTATCAACTTCTAATCAAGACCCTCCTGGTGAACAGATGACCTACAGTAGCCTTTATGGATTAAAAATCAATATGAAACTGATGTAATTTCACGAGGACCGCCCAGCATTACCGCAAATTACCGTAAATCCATTTCACATGCAAATAAGCCCACGCACCTGTTCTTCCAGCGATAATTCTTGATTTGACAGCATGAGTGTGTAAGATGGGGGAGGTGTTGTTGTAAGTGGTTACCTACACTCCTCAAAATAATCCCATGATGCCTCACCTTCTACAACTCCTCGAGCAGCCAATCATGACCTGCATTTCAGGTGTGAAGATCAGCTGACTAAATGAACACAAAATCAAGTTCATAGTCAGGGTGTGAAATGAGTGAGAAACAGCTACAAGGCATCAGAAAATGAGCCCACCAGGACAAAGCCTCAAGTAAGGCATATCTACTGTAGCTCCAGTACTGTAGTTCTACTAGTGGTCCTGTAACTTAGTTGGTGACTCGAACCCAAAGGTCATGGGTTCGAGTCCCAGGAAACATATTTCTTGAATGCACTGCAAGTCGCTTTGATTAAAAGCATCTACACCTGCTCAAATATAATCTAAATCGCATCTGAAGCTAACATCTAAGGTATTTAACCTCTAAATTCTATGAAAAGACTAAATTCAAATATTCCACAAAGGCAGCAACTCTGTTAACGATCACACATCACGAGCACACCCTGGTTAACGGGTCAATGTTAATGATTCAATGAAGCAGAACACTTTTCTCCGTGTTCTGTGCATTTTATCGTGTAACACAGGTTTTGTGCCCAGACATTCGTGACATTAAAAAAAGACACATTGAAAAACTTTACAGCCAGTGGGTACCTGAGTGAGATTTTGATCTGGAGAGAACATGGAGAGGGGCTTCTCTCAACAGCAAGTGGCTGAAAACAGAACAGGACTTAAGTTTATAAACAAAGCAGAATAATTGCTTTGGGGCAGGGTGACACGATGCTTGAGAAATCCAATGACGGCTGAAATAGAAAAGATGGTGATCTGAAGGGCATCAGACAAGAAGTGACAGGATCTTTTCAACCCTGTTCAAAGGGAATTCTAGTGTGAGGCCAGAGCAATTTTCAAAATCAACACCGTTTCCCAGTTCACGGATCACGTAACACAGTGGTTGTGAATGTGGACTGACAACTGAAAGGTTTACAACGTACATGTTGGGTGATCCATTAACTGAGAATCACATGTATCCCCTCACCACTGTGCCCTTGGGACAGACATTCAAGTGAAGGTTGAAGCTCCAGGAAGTCTGACCTTGGAACAAGTGAACTGTAAGTAACAACGGGTGAATTTGTCTTCTAGGAGACAAGTAAACAAGTGCCATATTAAATATGACACTTAACTTTCCTTTAAAAGCAAAGACCTTTTTAATATGCTTGAATCACACAAACGGTAAACAACAGAAGATCCAAGGGTTGCATATGACAACTACAGTAACAACATGACATTTACAGTAAGTGCTAAAGAGACGACTCGGTTTGACCACTCATACCGTTAGGCTTGGCAATGCGTTGCTATAACGTTGAAGTCGCATTTGCACAATGTTATCGAATAAATTAAAGCAAATGGGTTTCTGCACGTGAAGTCACGGTAGTATTTGCATTGTCATGCTTCAACGGTAAACTGTGCTCACCAACTAAACAAACTTCCTTTTTGTCTACACAATGGGGAAGGTAAACACAACCATTTACACACATGCATGTGTGCATAAACGCACACGGCCTCACACGATTCAGAAGTTATTACATTCTGGACATGCAAAAAGCTTACACAGATGTTGCCTTAGCGTTTTGTGTGTGTGAGGTACTACACACAGTTCTAGACAAAGGCGACATGTTCAAATGCAACCTCCAAGAACAAATGTTGACCTACTCTCCACTGATGCTCCAGGCATAATTTAGTACTGTGGGCTGCACAGCACTAAGGAGAAATTACTAAGGAGTCTAGACCCAGCAGTCATAGGACAGCTGGGTAACCGGGACAGGGGAAAAGTACAGAGCTGGGATAAAAGGACAGACTAGACAGTAATCAGCGTTTTGGAAATCTACAGGGTGTAAGTATATAAGTATATACTATATAAGTTTATAAGTATACTATGTTATACTTTAATAAGCATACTGTATAAGTACTATATAAGTATGCTTTCTTTAAAGGGACAATTCACTAAAAAATAAAAATTCTTCCATCCTTTATTAGTGTTCATGTCATTCCAAACCTGTATGACTTTTCGCTTATGAGGAACATAAGTATGTTGGTGAACAAACAACAGTGGTACCCATTGACTTCCATTGTATAAGCACAACACAACCACTGAGACATTTCTCAAAATATCTTCTTTTGTGTTCCACAGAAGCAAAATAGTCTGATAGGTTAGGAAAGACATAAGGGGGGTAAATTTAAAAAGGTCTATCCTTTTAAGGGAATATTAAACTGCAATTGAAAACAAACAAAAATGAAACACATTGACTATCACTTTGTATTCTGGTAAAAACGACAAAGAAAAGGAGAGCTCTGCTTAACCTGAGAGAAAGTATGTCATAAAAATGGCTTCATATTAGATTGTGTAACCAAAAGTGAAAAGTGCTGTGAGGAGAATTTCTCAAACCATATTAAGTGACGGGCCAGCAGGAGAGTAACGGAGTGATGAGACGGTAACAGAAACGAGGCAGAGGATACAGGGGATGGTGGGAGTGAGTGAGAACGAGAGAAAAGGTGAGAGAAAAGAGAGGAAGATACAGGCGGATGGACAGGTGGGAGACAGCTCAATGAAACGAGGAAACAGGAAGGACACATCAAAAAAACAGAGAGAAACAGTCGAGTGGAAATGGCAGATGGGGACGTGGTGACAAGTGAATGCGTGATAGAAAGAGATGATTGACAGGAGAGCACAGACTCACTTCAGCACTGACAACACACAAGTTAAAGAAACAGTTCACCTTTTAATTTAAACTCCGTCCTTGACTTATTCACACAGCATTCCAACACACCTTATTTCTTACATAGAACACATAGATCCCAACTGAAACATTAGGGCCAATATTTCAATACAATGAAAGTGAATAGGGACCCGGGCTGTCAAACAAACAACCAAAAAAAAAAAAAAAACCAGCACCATAAAATTATCCTAAAAGTGGATTATTCTCACAGCTTTGCGTGAGAAACCGAACAAATTTCATTAGTTATTATTGACGGATTACTGGATTAGTCAGATCTGTGAACAAATAACTACGGCTTTGTGAACCAAGTTAACAGCTTCGATGAAAAAAGTAGCGCTATTTTACTCAAACTCGCGCACAATGCTACCATATGACACCATATTGACTGTTATTATGATTTTTGTTACCCTAAGGTGAACGATTGCTTTAACTGTGACTAACTGTGATTGCTTTAACTGAGTTTTCAACTGAAATACGCGGTGGATATGAAAGGGGATCTGGAAGGAGAGGGGGGGACACGTGGACAGACGTTAGGGGGGTGGATGGGGGTGAGAGAGACTGTGCGTGTGCAGACACATTAAATGAGATGGTGACAGGCTGAGGCTAAGATGGAAGGGAACGATTAGAGAGCAGGCGGACACAGAGAAATACTTCATAAATCAGCCTGCACTGTGACTAAGTGTGACTGAAATGTTTATTATACGACACCATTATGGGAGACGCAGAGGAGAGATGGTGCCGTCTAACTATGGCAGAGAAAGGACAAAATCTGTGTGTATTCATTATACTGTAATATCACTACTCAGGACTCAATATAATCATGCGAAAGCACGTTAATTAGGAGCGTCAAATATGATTACAAAAAAGTTAGTTAACTTTGGTGAGAAAAATGCTTCAAAATAACTATCTTAGGCTAATATTTATAGGCTAACAAGAACTTAAGCTCATCTATATTGCACATATCTTTAATTTGATAGCATTTGAACTGTATCGTATGTGTGTCTAATGGCCGAATATTAAAATACGTACTATATTACACGCGCAACTGTGCTGTGAATCACAGTCGTGCGGATTTTCGAAACGAAAAAAAATAGTAAGTGACTTTTATGCAACAGCGTTTATATTGCATTAGCACGCACAATTTCAAATCTTTCAAAAAACATTTACATAGTAGTTTTGCAAAGACACGTATATGCACGTACAATTTATATTTGTCTATACACAAATGCACAGTGCTGAGTCAGACAGACCAGGTTCTTATGCTTCATAATTACTCTGTATGGTAACAGGTGGAACATTGCGGTTTTCAGAGGGCTCAGGTCTGAACCTGAAACTCCACACCGGATCCATCAGGAAGAGCCACAGCACCGCAGCCAACCTTACCACCTGCCCTACTTTCCACCCTGAGCTCTTCCGGCAATTCTACCCCTGTGTGGAGGCTCACAGCGAGCGCTTGACTGACAGCTGGGGTAACCATAGATACAAAGAGGATACTCTTTCAAAGACAGCATACACCATGACTGACGTACTGGGTAACCATAGCAACACAGAGATGTGTAGGTAGGGGGTCTTATGCAAATACTTGAAAAATTAAGGATTCAGAAGAGATGCTCTGTTTGTGATTATTAGCGAGGCAAGTATCGCCATTACTGTTGCTCATCCTTAAGCTTAGAGGTTCGAGCAAGTAGGTAAGTGAGGAAGTCATCAATGGAACGCTGCATAGTAAAGCTGATTTGAGATCAGTGGACTGCAGGTGAAAGGTGAAGCAGGTCCTGTTTATTTACAGGTCAGATTACTGGCACTGATCCGAAATTACTTCAGACCTGCCCGGTCACAGATTTCCTCAACAGTTACTTAATTGCTCTTGGTACAACGGAGATGGTTTAAGACTAAAAAATAATGAAAAATATAAATAACTGCATCAAACTTTCCTTTCCTCCTCAGTTCACACCGATGATGGTTGGATATTCAGCCTCATATTTAATATAATATATAATTCTCAACATATGTGCGCTTAAAGATCCAGCTAATCAGCATTTAGATCAAAATGCACATACATGGGCAGGAACACGGAGGCCGTATATTTTGGCACTGCAGCTGCTATAGTCACACAGCTGTGGAGACCAAAAACCATGAGAGATTTCACAAAACACACAGCGATCTGCTGGGGAAAGTCTACAACAGCAGGGTTTATCAAAATGACTACAATTATTTTTAACATCTGCTGATATTGAATATTTTCACAATTAATATACTGTACACATCGGTCACAATTGAACATGTTGGCTGAGGGGCACAAATTGGGGGGGGTGGCGACGGTCCCCCACAGCATCAATACTGATGGCAAAGTAGAGAAAAGAAAACAGGTCCTAATAAACCATGAAGGCCAGCAGTAAACCAACAGCACTAAAGAGACTTCACTTCAGAGATGGTATTACACTACTAAAACACTAATTACTTTAATTAGTTCCTGATTGTGTTGCAATGCAGGCCCAGGGCTGTTTTTGCTGCATGTTGCTGTGTGTTCGGTGGGATGTGTATGTCGCTGCGTGTGTGTGTTTGTACATGGATGTTTGTTATGACATCTGTTACAGTTTGGAGGGTGTCCTCAACACAGGCAGAAAACCAAAGCTGCAGTCTTTGGGTAAAATGCACAGCGTCATTGCTTTATCACACCTGAAACTGTTAACTCAGGGTCATTTAATCTGGGTTTAATCCTGGATTTTAGCATGGAGGTTCGGTGGCCTTCTGCTAGGCCTGGAGATTATATAGTCTGCAAGCAACAAGTTAGGCAAGTCCCAAAAATGTATCTGAAAATCCGTTTCACTGGGCAAATATTGCTTCCTGAAAATAGTTTATATCTGACACTGCTGTATAACATCATAAGTCTTTAAAACTCTGGGTTAAAAGAGGTGCTAACCTCCATTCAAAGTTACAAGTGTGAAACATTGCTTGACCCAGGGTTAAAAAAGATGTTAACCCTAGGTTAAGAATAGTGTGAATAGACACCAATTCATCATCATCATAATTTAATCAAACAAATATACGGCTATATTTTGTAGGCAAATATTTATGCATGTAAAATAACAGAGAGACAGAAATGGGCATGTGTTTTGTCTAAGCTTCTGTTGTCTACCAGAACACAGCAGGAAAAAATAGCAGAAGCTATTTCCTATCATCAGACTTCCTCTACGGCATTCGAACACTCATCCAGTGTTTTCCTTTGAAAATGACAATAATCCAGTATCAACAATCACTCAGACTACAAAGACATCAATGTGGCACCACTTCATTCTGAAAGACAGGGAGGTAAGATGAGACAAAAGATAAATAACTTCCCTGTTCAGAAGTCAAGTAGTCTGCAGACAATATTCAGAAAGGGTTTTTAAAATGAAAAAAATCTGACTGTGAGGAGTAGCTTTGTTGGTGTTGGCCAACTGTCCGTCTTTTTGTTTGTGTTCATCAACTGTGCATGGTGTCTGTATTCTCTCTCCAGTTTATCTGGTAAATCTCTGCCTGTCGGTCTGTCTATCTGCAGGCCCGACTGGCTGTTGTCTTGGCTTTTTTTTTGTCTGTTTGCCTATACCCCCGCATCCACCTACCCACTCTTTAGACCAGCTACAATCTGTCCACTGACAATCTCATACATATTAAACACAAAATTGGAAAGCATTTTTTCCAGTCTGGCAAACTCTAATTTGATTGGCTGGCTTAAGGCAACTTCAGAGTTTTGATTGTGGCACCGAGTGGCAAATTATCTTACTATTCATGACTAAAATACTAAAAGAAAATGACTATGTACATAATCGTGACTATGTTTTCGCATGTGAGGATAAACTCATTCCTAAATAGGACGTGAAAAAATCTGATTGGTCGGTTTACATTTCAGGCAGATAGAGTTTGTCTGTATGGACGGTTCTTGGTCAAAATAAGTTGCAATGTGAACCAGACATTTTGCAGTAGTAGTCAGGCTAGTTAGGTCTGGCTACACAGAACTAACACCAATAAATTACTTTAAAGGGAGCAGATAAAGACAGACAGAAAATCCCAGCAGGAGATGAACACATGGAGACAGAAAGAGAGAGATGAGAAAAGATAAGTCTGTGTTTTTGGCAACAGCAATTTGTAACGTGTTGAATAGCAGTTCTCATAGGAGTGTTCTTGGACAGCAGAGAGCACGCAGGGATGGAGATAAGGCTATTGAGACACAGTCCAGACAGCAAGTCTCGAGGACAGACAGAAAATGCCAAAAAAGCCGATATTTCCCATTTATTACTATGGAAACCGCCCAACCTGGCTCTTTTAAGAGTCAAAGATCATGGGGTCATTGGCACTTTTATCTCTGTGAGGCAAGGGAAATGATAGAGAGAGGTAGAGAGAGAGAGAGAGAGGTAGAGAGAGAGATCAGCCAAAACAAAAAAGAACAAGTGATGGAAAAATGAGGGCAGAACAACTGAAAACTGCCAGTTCAAAACCTCACGCCAAAATCAGACATGCATGAGAATCATGGCATTACGGTTAATCAGATATAATAGTCAACACAGTTTTGTTTTGGATACAAGAACTGATTTATAACAGCGTTTCTACTGAGGTTTTGAACTGGAGGAGTCTGGAAAGAGATGGAAAGCATTAGGGACAGCGAGACGCATACAGTGAGCGCGATGACAACACCCTTGTAGTATTCAAGCACAAGTGGTTGCACTTTCCTCTACCCAAATTTTCCATCTGTTGCACTGTCACCCAATTATTTTATCAGTTCCCACAGC
>JAZGTI010003975.1:0-29524 GCA_036877585.1 Botia kubotai
TTGCATGTTGTGTAGTTCATGGTACTATTGCAAATCCCTTATAGCACTGTCCCATGATGTAGCCTATTATATACCTTTCTTATGTAAGCTGGAATTCTTGTATTTTGCCTAACTATAATTTATGTAAGATGGAATGCATGTATTTTGCTAAACAATTTTGTGGCTGTATTGGTTCAGTCAGCTCTCTGTTCGTAAATATACTATAGGCCTACTATAGTATTAGTCTTATCCCACACATATTATTTGCAATAATACCATTAACATGTCAGACATTTGCTTTGTGTTTTACTGCTATTCTGTTTTTATGTACATCTGCTTTGAAGCAATGTAACATTGTAAAAAGCGCTACATAAATAAAATTGAATTGAATTGATTGAGCCAGCGTGACTGGTTGAGAAGGCAAGCCACTCCCTCAGAAGGGTTAAGCTTGAACTGACGGCTGTACCGTGGCATGTCGCCTCTTCTGAGGGGCAGGAAGGCAAAGCGTCCCTGTTAGTTCCGAGAGGCAGGAGCAGAGGATGATTTGACAGCAGGGTTCAATGTCTCTCTGCAAGATTGGCCCAGAGAAGACAGAAACTGCTCTTTGCGTAATGTAGTGTTGACCCATGATGAGGCACAAGCCAGAGTAGACACCCTCCTTTGGGATGAGACCAAAAGGAGAAAAAGGGCCCTGTCTTGCCCTGGGTGGGGTCCATCTGCAAGAGCGTGTTAGTCTTCTCTGGGCCACCCATCTCCAGATGGAGTTGACTGAGGAGTCACAGGGGCCTGGGTTTTGCAAGGAGCTGATGGAGGGTGCTGCCTCTGGGGCCTGTACCTTGGGGTATGCCCACGCCAAGGCAGGAGGTTTTTGATAACTTTCTGTCTACTTTACCATTGACAACTGGTGGGCAAATTCTTCAATAGTGTTGTCAAACAGGCCACCTTGAGAGGTGGGAGAATAGAGAAAACGTATTTTCTCGGCATCACACATTTCAGCAAAGTTTAACCAAAGGTGTCACTCCTGGACAACCATGGTCAACATTGCTCGACCAAACACCTGCACAGTGACTTTCGTTGCCCTAAGGGTGAGGTCTGTTGATGTGTGCAGTTCCTGAATTCACGTTGTGCAGAGACCACCCTCCTCCAGTTCTTTTAGTGCCTGGCTTGATGGACCTGCAGGATAGCCATGGCATGGAGGGTATTTATTTCATTAACTAAAACTTACTAAAGTAAACGTAACTCCCTGTCATGTATTTTTTCTTCTGTCTTCTTAAATAGGTTGCTCTGAAACTAGAATCTGAAACCCACTGGATTCGTACCGTGGATAGGGCCTACACCAAAGAACCTTTACAAATTAACTGTTTAGTACCATATGCTGATTGTTGTTAGAATATTATTATTCAGATGTACTCTTGCCTTCTGAGTCCTTCTAGCAGAAGTATTGAAAATAGTTGATCACCAATCGTAGTAATCCAAAAGGCTAATGTAAAACGAAAACTGCTAACCAGATTTTGAGTAGATTATTTAATTGCTAGATATTGCAAGCACAGCAACATGGGCAATGGGTAAATAAGGTATGTGTGAACATGACTTCCTTTTTTCCTTCAAACAGGTCTTTAACTTTGAGAGGTTGGAGGGATATCAATGTCTATGACAACATATAACCTTTTTTCGTTCTGAACCTTTTCAGTGGCATTTAGCGTTACTGTTGCTGTTTCAGGACTGGGGATTTGCAACCCTAACTTTGGCATGCAAGTTCCACAGACATGAATGAAACTTGAAATGTCATTTCATGGGCTTGATAAGGCAAGTGTGCTGTTACTTTTCTAAAAATTTGAATATATGATTCTTGTCTTGCAGTCAAGAAAAATACCATAGATCTAGATCAGGGGTGTTAAACATACGTCCCGCAGGCCAAATACGGCTCACTAGAGGAATCAAATACGGCCCGTGGGATGATTTGAACAATAATAATAAATATAAAATCTTTTTTATTATCATTATTATTAGTAGTAGTATTATTAAATAAAATCTATGTCCGGGTATTCGCTGCAATATTGTGTTTAGTTTTATTCATTTTTATTATTTTATCATTGATCATTTAATTGCGCTTCTCCCGGAACCTCTAACATGCATACGCATTCTAAAGTGGTGCCTAAATAAAATTTCGAACACATTGGCTATTTGAAGATGTGTGGCAAGCATCTGCAATTTTAAAAAATGTCCAAAAAAAGAAAAATTTATGTTTCAGGAGAAATGGAAAGAAGTATTTCTTCTGTGAGGTCAACGGCAAGCCGGTATTAATCTGCTTACAAGCTGTGGCTGTGCAAAAAGAGTACAACATTAAACGGCACTATGACATACACACAGATAAATATGATAAATACACTGGACAGCTCAAGCATTTAACTGATGTGACGAGTCTCACCGGGTCTATCAGCGTCGCTCCGGTAACCAACGCGCCGCACCTGCCCCAGCTCATCACCGGCGGACCGGTCACAGCTGCACCGCATCACCCCGCGGCCGCCGCCTCCCGCCCACGGGAGAGCGAAGTCTGGAGGTGATGTTGGCCGTAATAACGTTGTTTTTCCCCCTTATCTTGCAGAGAGCAGCGAGTAGCGAGTGATCGTAAGCCGCACTGGGGAGCACGCACCACCGCGCACTCGCGCCGACACACGGGACACAGCGCACGAGCCACACCAGCCGCAGCAGCCTGTCTGGCTGCTCCACACCTGCACTGCACCCCTTTCATGCAATAAATCCACCCCCCGGGGTTTTTTTTCTCACCGCCTGCCTTGTTGTGTGATTCTTCACCCGTGACACTGAGGTGTTAAATGCTATTATAAGCTATTGAGTTGTTAAAGGCAGTTTTTTTTAAATTGTGAAGTACTTTTCTAGTTTGTAAATTACATTGTAGCCTATAGCTTCATATTTAATGTAACTGTCTGTTTACAGAGTTTGTAGCATTTTATTATTTTATCATTACTTAAAAGTATCTGAAAAGTAATATTCATGTTCTAAGGAAGGGGTTTTTCTTGCCTTTACTTGGCATTTATTTTTTCTGTTTTTTTCACATTCCTGAGTGTTAATGAACAGTTTCTGAGGACTTATTAAATGCAGTTTTACAGAATATTGTCTTTCTGGGTTTTTTTTTTTTTTTTTGCAAATAATTTGTAATTTGATGCACTATGATTTAAAAAAATAAGATAAAATAGAGATTTGGCCCGCACATGGTCACATTTCTTCTCATCTGGCCCTCACCCTAAAATGAGTTTGACACCCCTGATCTAGATCTAAGGAAGGATCCATAATCCTGATCCATAATTAGTCAAAATATCACAAAATAAGCACCAGTAAGCAACCAACTAAATACCTGGTTGCTAACAACCTCTATAAACAATTTAGCATCACTTGGAAAAAATGCAGTTAGCAATTTAGTGCTAGCAATGCCATTTCCACACACAGAAACTGATAGCAACATATACCTTAATGACTGTAAGTTATTTGAATAAAAGCACCAATTGGTTTACTATAATTTAAATCAAGACTGACTGGGCAGGGGATTGGTTTTGGACTTGAACAAAATACATCCTGAACATGGACTGCTGAAAAAGTGGCCGGTTGTTGTTGGCTAAGCTTGCCCGGCTTTTATAAACATTTCTCACAATGTGTACTCATGAAATTAGTTCAAGCCTTCATATGGTCAGCCTAAAGCTGTGGTCTTCTCCATATCTGAGAATATCTCCACATTTAGAGAGCAAGACCTTCAGGCATGTCACTTAGCGAGTTTTGCATATCAATTGTCACAACATACATACTCATACTTCTTCTAAAAGACATTGTGATCGCATAGAAATCACCATGAAACAGACTTGACAAGTCTTCACGAAGATACATATAAACAGTTTTAAAGGATATAGGATGTTAGTGTTTTTAGAGGTTTGTTTGAATTGTTTGTCTTTATTAAACTGTATTAAACATATGTGTTGTCCCAGGTTCTGCCAGACCTGTACTTGGGTAATTTTAAAGGTAAAAATAGAAATGTAAGAATAAATGACAATTTTAATAACCTGCATGTCTGTTGGGGTATTCACACTTAAAGATATAATTTACTATTAAATATTAGTTTTTGCAATGAATTGGCAGAAAATCAATCGAGAGACAACAAAGTTAGTGCAAACAAGGTGGTTTAATATATACAAGTAAAATGTGTCATGTTGGGGGTAAAAGGTAATACTATTTATAATATTTACAAATCAAACACAAACACACAGGGCAAGAGGGACACAAGTGGCACCAAATAATAAAACAAAACAACTCTGACTAGTTAAGCCCCTCTAACAAACTCTCTAACGAAACAAAGATAATAAGATAAGTCTTCCGTGTCCAGGACGCTCTATCTAACGTACACAACTACCCAAACATAAAACATACAAAGAGGGGCCCTTGCTCCTAACCTAGGGTGTCTAACCTAGCTCCTAACCTAAGAGTCACATACAACATACTTACCTGACATCGTCTTTTCCCCAACACAAACACTGTCACAAAACATGAGTGTATATTAAGACCAATGAATATAATGAACTGTTTAAAATGGATAGAGTGACAATAACAAGGAAACTTACAACGGTTTGAAGTAGTGGCAGCTTAATGGTACTAAAAACCAACATGAAGCAACATGAATGAATATTGGCGTGTTTAAGAAGGTGATGGGCCAATGATTGGTTGTGGAGTGAGTGAGGTCATCCTGATAATTATGAGTAAAAGCAGGGATGGCAAGTGACAAGATCTTTTGAGAAAGAGAGAATATACTTCTCTTTATTATTAAGCCAGTAAATAAGGAGAAAAAGACCTGTAATACAAGGAAATTATATACAGGTGCTGGTCATATAATTAGAAAATCTTCAAAAAGTTCATTTCTTGTCTTTGGGACAACTGTCAAATCAGCAGTCTTCCCCATGATTGTGTAGCCTACAGAACTAGACTGAGAGACCATTTAAAGGCCTTTGCAGGTGTTTTGAGTTAATTAGCTGATTAGAGTGTGGCACCAGGTGTCTTCAACACTGAACATTTTCACAATATTCTAATTTTCTGAGATACTGAATTTGGGGTTTTCATTAGTTGATGATTGTTATAATCATCAAAATTAAAAGAAATAAACACTTGAAATATATCAGTCTGTGTGGAATGAATGTATACATTATACAATGTATACATAGAAGTTTCACTTCTTGAATGGAATTAGTGAAAGAAATCAACTTTTTGAAGATATTCTAATTATATGACCAGCACCTGTATATAATTTCCTTGTATTACAGGTCTTTTTCTCCTTATTTACTGGCTTAATAATACAGAGAAGTTTGTCAGTTGTGTTTATTTTCTTTACTGAATTCCCAAGTATGACTGCATTTGTATATTTACTTTATTGTATACTAAATGATTTTATACAAACCCATTAATTATTTCTTACCATATTGTTTGGTTTTTTCTATCCACATTTTATGACTCTGTATTCTCTCATTTATAATTTTTTCTATAAATTTTCTATTAATTTATAGTTTTTTCTAAGGAGAAACATTTGAGAAATTGATAGCAACTGTTACGGTGGGGCCAATAGTGTTTCTGATATAAAAACAACAGAACACAGAACAATAAATGGCATTTAATGAAAGGATAAACAAGTAAACAACACAAACAATAACCATGAAAATAGTGAGGTGACGACAAATGCAAACAACAGTAAAAAGCAAAACACAATCCACGATGAACATACAAAACAAGGTCCAGGGCAAAAGTATCCAAAAGGGGTAATTCTAAATCATCATCCAAATACACAGTCCAAAAGTCCAAGAAACCGGGAAACACAAGAGAGAATAAACGAGAGAATAACAGCGAATAACGGCTTCGTAACAGCAACATCTAAACAACCTCTAAACATTTTTTTTCCCTAAAGGATGCATCAATCATAAGAATATTATGGTATTTTGTTTTTGTATTATGGTAGTTTGCCTTTTAATGTAAACAAAAAACTTGGGCCTTCATTGTTATAATCACAGAGTTCATAACCTCCTGCATAGAAAATGCCTCATTGCATATTAATTGATCTTGCATGATGTTGCAAGTGTTTCTTGGATGTCTTGTGAACTCTTTGAACTTCTTTTAAAAAAGTTTTAAAACGTTTTGACCTGACTTGTTCCTCATGATTAATAAATTTTATTCTAAAGGCACATGCTTGAAATTGGGTTTGAAATGGTTACAAATTAAATACAAATATGTGCATTTGTTTCTTTTCTCCACAAAATCAAATATGTTTCAAAAATAAAAAAGTATCTATTTATTTGTTTAGGACATATTTTTGTATCTCAGAAGCAGATTCACTCACACAAACCCTGTAAGTTGGATACACATATCTGGAGAACATATTTGTGACACTGTCACACAAGACGTTTTACCGCTCTATATACTATATTGTGATAATTTGCTTTAGTCATCACCGGTCCAAACCCTCAGGGCTTGTGTGACTGCAAAGGACAGGAAAATAGGGAGGGAGTGAGATAGTGCTACTTCTTAACTCCTGCCCGAGCCTTAGCCTGCCTGTCCTTAGCATCCAGCCTCATCTGCCTAGCATCACATCACTTCTGCGTTTTGCTCTGAGAAGGAAGGGGACCTACGCGTGATGTATTTCTGAAAGGCTCGGGGCCCTATATGGCATGTTTTAACTGTTTTAACTGCTCTGCATACTAAATTGTGATAATTTTATGTATATTAAAGATTTTAATAGGTTTAACATGTGTTGTTTAACATTAACCTGTCTTAGCCACTTTATTCCTCTTACCATTTTATGTGTGTATGTCTTTAAATATGGTCTGGTCTCCCTGTCATGTGAACAGTCACGTGACAGGAAGTAACTATATTAAGGGGGCAGCATGGCAACTTTTTTTTTCCACTCGCCTAACACACCTTTCCAGGACACAACACAGGGGTTTTGGATTGTCACTTTTTGGGTTTGTATATACACAGGTGATACTGTCACATTAGGACTTTTAACACTCCTGGACCCTAGGACTGTTTTGGGGTATGCTTTAATAGACTCCATGATTTTAACAAAATCTGAGTTCTGGTATGTTGTTTTAAATTTACTGTGAATATTGTAATTACACTCTTAATTATTTAATTTATAACTGTTGACTGTTGTCACATCCTCTATTTTTAACTCTATTTTGATCTCACACAGTAATCTAACCCCTGTTAAACCTTTTGTAACTCAACAAATAAGGCTGACTGTTACACACTCAGCCACCAGTGGGCAGTACAAGTCACTATGTCAACATGAAGATGTTTATCCATAATTGTTTAAGACAAGTTTGTCATTTACACAACAACACATACTGTTCATCTCTTCCTCAGACATCATAACTGTTAATCTGTCATTTTAGTTTAATTGCATGGCACAATGGACACAGTAGTTTCCTCATTATAGCGTGCATGCACTGTATGAGAGGGCACACACACATATGCACACTTCCTCTTGTGGCCCTTTTAGTTCAGGAAGGAAGTTATAAGCTGGGTTCTGCAGTGATGCATTGGTCTCACTACGCCTTTATTTATATCCCCCCTTTACCGTCAGGCCTCATGCCTGTAAAACCCAGCCATGCATACCGTGAAACTGACACTCTTTAACCAAACTGGACATACCCAAGATGAAAGGATGAAAATTAAAAAACAGACAGATTTTGGGATTTCTTGAGGGCCATTGCCCAGTGTCAAACACTAGCTCATTTGAATGAGGGCTTGTAGATTTTGTTTTTGGTTTCATTTTGTTAACAGTAAGTTCTAAACTTAGTATTTTACAGACACATGCAGTAAAGCGTTGCGCCTGTGTCATGAACAAGTGGGTGTGCCTGGAATAATAAGTTCACCTAGGAATCAATTTGACCCAATTCATTATTCCAAAATAATGAAGATTATTCCAAAAAAAGATTATTCCAAAAATACTTAGAGTACAATAGAGTACAAAGTACTCTGTTCAGTGCCTGAACACAAACCCTACCAATTCATTTCAATACAGTATATGTCAAGAGTTTAAAGTCAAAGTCACTGGCCCTCCCTTTTGAGCCAACATACACCCCCCACACACTTACACACCCAACCAACCAACTTACACACCTAAACAATTGTCAGACAATTGTTTACTCGCTTTTATCATTTATCATCTTTTAAATTATTGAAAAAATTTAACAAAAACAATGCTAGTTCCATATAAAAGGACAGAACATAATTATATACATCATAAACTGGTAATCCCAGTCAAAATCGTCAGAAGATCTGTAAAAAAGTGAGGAAAAAATTGTAAACAAATCATTTGGCAACGTTTAGACTGTCAGTGTGTTTCGGATTGACAACCACATTTTTGAGTCTGTGAATTGTTAGAGCCCCACATTACAAAACTCAACACTCAGATCCGATGAGCTTTTACAGTTTTTTACAGTTGTAGTTGCTGTGTTGCACTAATGCCTGTTTCACACCACGGGCGTTAGCGGTGCACAAGCAATGCATAGGCAGAGAGCTATTTATATCATTTATATAACTTATTTGTTTGAACCACATCGCTTGCGATCTCTTTGTTATTGGTGTTACAGATAGAAAAAAGCCCATCACGCACCGTGTTTCCCTGAATGATACAGCCAACCAGCACAGGATTAAATAATCTCCAATTTGTCATCTGTCTGAAACAGACAGGTGGTGTAACACCACACTATAGCGCATCTGTTTGTACGGTGTTTTTCCGTACAATTTTAAAAGGAATGGCAAATTGCATTTGCAATTGCGTTTTCTGTTCGTGGGTGTAAAAAATTGTGACACAATTCAAATGCAAATGCAAATTGTTTGCGTCTTCGTTTACACTAACATATGGCGTCTGCCAAATGAATATGAAAATGCAAAGTCCATTTGCTATTGAATTTCCTGTGTCTTATGAGTTACAGCCCTGTCATATTTAAATTGTAATAGCAACAAGATAATAAAGTTTGAGAACAAACTATATGTTCGCTTGAAAAAGCCCGGCCTGAAGAGAGTATAATGGTTTAAAACTTAAGGTCTGACATGATGCTAGCACATTTTAGCAATATTCTAGCATGACTTAGCATGATGCTAGCATGGCTTAGCATGATGTTAGCATGATGCTAGCATATATTAGCATTTAGCAGATGCTTGAAACCTTTTAGAGTGCTGTTGTTTTCAGGTAGATTGGTCCAAGCATTTAAAGTTCATATAGATTTAAGCTGTTAAAGTCAGTTATATCAGTTATATCTGGCTCAACATGTCCTACACTATTGGGGTTGAAGCATACAATGTGCCAAAAAAATTTCACAGTCATGTGAACATTCACTCGTTACAATCCATTAACAACCACATCACAACCTTTTCTTTTTCTAGCAATTACTGTACATACTCTGAAAGTACAGCGGTTCAAAGCCATTTTTTAAATATATGTTATTTACTTTTTTAGCATGACACAGTCCCACAGTACCCATGTCGTTCGTAATATTTTCATATCAAATGGGCTGGTGAGTACTGCTATGTTTGGGGAAGTTCAAAAATACCCCCATCCCCCCCTACCTAGTTATCAGCTGTTCACATTATTACCATGGGCTTGTTTAGTCGCGGTATATTGATTGTGAGCACATTTTGGTTCCTCTAATGGCATGGTCATTTGTCTCGGTGCATGCAACCATATGTAACGGCACAGTACAAGTCAACTAGTACAGCTCCAGTACAGCTTTCCTGTAGCTCAGTGGTTAGAGCATGGTGTTAACAATGCCAAGGTCATGGGTTCGATCCCAGGGATTGCACATACTTAATGTATAGTGGTCAATGTATAGTATAATGCAATGTAAGTCGCTTTGGATAAAAGCGTCTGCCAAATGCCTAAATGTAAATGTAAACTAACATGGTCAGTTGCAATATAGATTTAAATAGTTGAGGAATATACAAACCTCTCATTTGCTAGTGACAGCCTCCACCTTTCATACAGGATTCATGCATGAATACTATGCTCTTTTTAAAATTCTGCATACTGTGAAAGAAAAAGGACATTTTGTTGTCTTTATTTTGGAATAGTACTGGCCTACCTGTAAAAACTATTATGAGGCAAGATTGATATATGGGTGACATATTACAACAGAGTAATTCAATTTACTTGCAACAGGCACTGCTAAATACAGTGGACACAGAAACGACTTGGAAACTTAAGGCCTGTTCACACCAAGAAAGATAACAATATTAATTGACAGTTTTGCAAGGCATCAGAAATGCAGATGCAACAAGAATTGCAATTGCTTTTGAGTTTTGGCACACTCAGCACGTGATGCAGAGGAAATGCAAAATAAAAAAAATGCAAATAAAAAGTAAATATAATAAGTAAATAAATGGAAATGAAAGCAAACAGGTAATTAGTGCTGCTTGCACAGCAGAGCATTACTGTTACTCTCTTGCATACTTATTCTTCTTTTTCTGGACAAAACTTCGGTAAGTAACTTATCCCGCATGGTTTGTCGTACATTTTTAGAGCGTACCAATTTTTTTTTTTTTTTGATGTCATAGCTCCGCATCAGAATGTCATAGAGACTTGGGGGTGGGCTCATATCGCTTGGCTTAGTAAGCAGCAACAAAGGTGACATTTTAACTTCATAGCCATGCCCTAGCAACCAGTTACAGTACCTTAGCAATCACCCTATTGACTTCTATTTAAAAGGGGGGGAGGCATCTGAACATCGTAGAGACAAGTAGGTGGCCTCCTTTGACTGACTCAGACTGGCAAGTAATCTTTAATTATTACCATGGAAACTGTCCAGCCATGCCCTAGCAACCATTAAGAACACCATAGTAAAATGGATTGCCTATATCTCAGCACCAGAACATCATAGAGACATGGGAGTTGGCTCTTTTTATTTACACACACATCTGTCTATTGTTTTTACCCTTTTAACTGTCTAGCTACACCCCGGCAACCATTTACTGAACCCTAGCAACCATGTAATAAAATGAATAGGTCATATCTCAGCATTAGAACACTGTAGAGACATGTGGGTGGGCTTATTTGACTCAGGCTGTCAGTGGATTTATAGGCTGTCAGTGGTATTGCCCTGGCCACTTCCTGACCACACCCTGGGACCCATTTATATCACCCTAGCAACCTCAAAAATTGTTAGCATCTCGCTAAGCCATGTTAGAATCATGTTTAAACACATAAGCATCATGATCATTGAAATCATATTCTGGCCTGAGTTTTGCCACAGCAAGCACCACTCACATTTTCTTCAAATGGTCTAGTTTAGGCTTTAAATGTTTACTTTATTGATGCACAAAAATGATTTTATTCACACAAGACATTGCATTGCTTCACACAAGTGAAATGGGGTGGGAGAAAAATCGATTCTCCAGTGCATTGCATATGTTTTTCTAACTCTGCGACTGTGTTCAGTTCACATCATGGCTGAGTGTGCACTGGAAACAGATGCTTTTATCCAAAGCAACTTACAAGCGACGAGAGCATTAAACATTTTGTCCTAAAAACCAACAAGCCGAGTCTACAAGCTACATTTACAAGTGGATATTGTACTCTGTTACTAGAGAAAGGATGAACAATTTTTTTTTTGTAGGAAAGTAAGTAAGAGCATCAGGGATTGGTCAGGTGACTGCGAAACAGATGTGTTTTGAGTTGTTTTTTGAAGGTAGTGAAGGAGGCTGGGAGTTCATTCCACCACAAAGGATCAGAGTAGGTGAAAGTTTTAGAGCGTGATCTGGTACCTCATTGTGGGGGAACGATTAGATGTCGCTCATTAACTGACCGTAGCTGGCGGGAGGGGACATATGTCTGGAGGAGTGACTTGAGGTAGGGGGGAGAGGTTCCGGTGACTGTCCTAAAGGCAAGTGTCAGAGATTTAAATTGGATGCGGGCGGCTACATCTCCCAGCTCACGTGGGAGAATCTGTCCACAGGACAACTATAAGTCGTGTACTCCATAAATCTGGCCTTTATGAAAGAGTGGCAAGAAGAAAGCCATTGTTAAAAGAAAGACATAAGAAGTCCCGTTTGCAGTTTGCCACAAGCCATGTAGGGGACACAGCAAACATGTGGAAGAAGGTGCTCTGGTCAAATGAGACCAAAGTTGAACTTTTTGGCCTAAATGCAAAGTGTTATGTGTGGCGGAAAAGTTACACTGCTCATCACCCTGAACACACCATTATATTCAGAATATGCTGATAACCTCTAAATAGGAATATGGCAGTACCTGTGAAACCTGTGAACCTTTGAAATAATGCCAAAATTTAACCAAAAAACGATGCGCATGTAAATGCAATTAATTTTATATATAATAAATTGTATGGCATTGAAATTTAATGTCCATGAAAATGTCCATCCAAAAACCACCAAACACTATGGTTTGGCACATGGCATTCCTCAAAAACTTTAATGTTAATATTGATGTTAATGTTGACTTATTATTACATCAAGTAACATGGGTTGACAGTCTCATGTTACACATTGATCGTTTTTATGATGGCTTAGCACTGTTTTGAACTTATGGAACCTTTCTGTAAATAAGACATGACAGATTGTAGTGTTTACTTATTTTTTTATGCATTTGGCAGACGCTTTTATCCAAAGCGACTTACATTGCATTATACTATACATAATGCTATGTATACATAATACATAGTATACATTATACTATGTTTGTGAGTATGTGCAATTCCTGGGATCGAACCCATGACCTTGGCGTAGTTAACACCTAGTTAAGCCACAGGAAATGTTTACTACTAAAACAATGCTACAAAATGTTAATTTTATGTTTTCTTAGATTCAGTATTTTTAGTTAAACTATAAAAAATATTTATACTCCAAATGTATCTTTTTCCTGCACACTGTAACTGTAAGAGTGAAAAGATTAATTACAGTTAATCATACAGAGTGTCCCACTGAAACCTACGTTTCAAAGGCACATTGAATTTGATCTTGGGAGAGTTTGTCAGCTTTACATAGTAAATGCACCTATAAGCAGGAATCATTTTTAAAGATAGATTTTTTTAAACAAAATAGTGCCACTAACCACATATTTAGAATTTTAGGTTTGAAAGTTTCAGAACAGACATACGTTTACATTTACATTTAGGCATTTGGCAGACGCTTTTATCCAAAGCGACTTACATTGCATTATACTACACATTGATCACTATACATTAAGTATGTGCAATCCCTGGGATCGAACCCATGACCTTGGCGTTGTTAACGCCATGCTCTAACCACTGAGCTACAGGAAAGCTGTAGCTCAGTGAAACATATTTTTTCACAAATGGCACAGCTTGCTGAAAACAACTGAAAACAACAGCTCAAAGAAAAATACAGTTGAAGAAAATAACAGTACACTTGTTAAAGATATTTTTGTTTTTCAGGGATTATTCGTTTGAAACAAGATAGTAAGGTTTGAGGACCTACATCCTTGACAAAGCCTAGTCTGAAAAGTGTAAAATTGTTTGTAATTTTATGTAATTTTATTTATTTTATGTATGTTTATTGTTTGTAATTTTATGTTCTCTGGAAAAAAAACGAATGCAAAATGGATAGATTTGTATGTCACTAGGTGGATTTATTTAGATAACAACACCTACTTTAACATTGTTGCATCATTAGCTCCGCCCATAGTCGTTCAGTGACAGAAAAGCAGAAACAGTCCTCACCTGACAAAACAACATCACAGCAACATCATCTTTGTGTCTTCTTTGAATTTATCCACTACGACATCGTGCAACAGGCTGAAGAGTATACTTTGGAAGAGCAAGGGGATCTGAAAGCCTTGTAACACTCACGACACGTTTGATAAAGTAGTAAGATGCTAGTCAAACGTCATGTTCCTCTATGGGATTTATTTTATGCCAATAAATATGAATGCAAACTT
This sequence comes from Botia kubotai, assembly GCA_036877585.1. Taxonomy (NCBI): domain Eukaryota; kingdom Metazoa; phylum Chordata; class Actinopteri; order Cypriniformes; family Botiidae; genus Botia; species Botia kubotai. Next base: position 13,937 of record JAZGTI010003975.1, read on the forward strand.
TAAGGAAAACACTAAAATAATGTGAAAGAAGATTAACACTTTGAAATAAAAACGATCAAGTCAATGGCAAAAGTGTAGCATGTTTTCAACAAACCGTATTTTTTAAAACCATTTTCTATCGTTGCTCAAATTTACATTGCAACATTCTGGAACAAACCGCGTGTGTAGATGGAGCTTAATTTTGCTTTACCCTTATTGGCTGGTGAGATTTTGATGGACACCTCACTGACAGAACTAGACTTCGGTGGAGCGAATTGTCAAGAGCAATCTGTATGCAGTTATCAGTATTGTTGTAGTGTTTGTTCTGTGTAGTGACTGTAAATTACTTATTTAATTAACATTTCCGTTAGTAATTAATATTAGAGGTTTGGGTAGTCTTATACAACTAGTGGTTGGCAGAGCGAGGCTTCAGGAAACACTGAAACATTTGAAGCAAATGTGCCATATTGTTTCGAGGCTTGAAAACGATTGGACAACTGTCTTCACTTTGACGCCTAGTGGTGACCTAAACATGTTTATCTGAAACAATGATTGACAAATTAACCGTATTAAACCACAAATAGATCTTTATCACACTTCCTTTTTCCTGTACCTGAAGCAGTGTATCACTGCTTCCGGTATGCATGCTCTTAGTAATAAGCTGAAGCTAACAGGATCACTAGTAACCAGAATACATTCACACTGCAATTGACTTGTAGTTAAAAATTAGAGAAAGAACTTGTATCCCTTGTGCAGCTTTGAACTTTTCATTTTGGTATGTTCTTTCATCAAGCGAACCACATTTTCTTGGCCATATTTTGGCATTCTTAACAGAGAGGATGTCATCTGATGTGCCGACGCCATTTTTTGCTAGCCAAACCGGAAGAATCAATACGCTGCTTTAACAAGCACTTCCGTATAATCAATTACGCTGTGACAAAGGTCTAATGAATGTATTACCAACGAATCAAATGTAAAAGTATGTAAAGAAGCGGATAGTGCTTTTGACTGGCATGTCTGGGTTTGAATACTGGGTTAGGTGTCCTCCACATTATTATGCAAACTTTCGCAAACTTGCAAAATTTGTGTTTTTTTGTGTTGTGTTGAGTTTTAATATCTCTCCGGCAGCTACATGAGCTTGCTTTTGCAACCTGTAGCTTCCTCATTGTAAATAACTATAGTCTATTTTGGTCTTGAAAAATAAATAATAAAAGAAATTAAGCCACAATGTCTCACATTTGTTACATATCAGGGTTTTTAATTGCTTTGCTGTTGGAGCATTGTTTTACACCCGAATTAACAATCAGTCCCGAATGTGAGTCAAGAACTCTAACAAGCAGACTAAAGACTTCTTGAGATTGGGAGTAAGGCATACACAGGGATTTATCCTACTTCCTTTTTTTAAATATAAGTCCTCTTGCCTTGGAAAAAATCCTCACAAGGTGAAGATGCATTAACTTCACTTTTAAACTTTGTCAGAGTGTAGGCTGGAATACGTGCGATCGTGTTGTTTGTTCCCGACACTGTCAATCAAACACTTGTGAAATGTGCCAAAGCTTTATTTAGCTGTCCTTCTGTCACCCTCAGGTAAATTAATGTAATTCAGATAATCAATAATATTGACTTTTATTCCTGTACAATAGCAGTGCTGACTTTACTAACAACGTTAATTACATCTTTTATTGTATAGAGAACCATAAAGGTATAATCAGTTTCTTAACTGGAAACAACACGACATCCAATACACAAGAAGGCGAGTTACAATTAAGCTAAAAAAGGTAATTTTAGGAAATACCAAGTCAATAGAATAGAATAGAAGAAGCTTTATAAGTTTGTTTACACACACAAGGAATTTGTATTGGTGACCGGAGCTTCAAGACAACATATTTGGCAATAAAGCTCTTTCTATTGTCTTTCAATACATAAATGAACAAGCCACATAAAGATATAACTTCTGCATACAGTTAAATTTTCTTGCATACAGAAACTGAACTTTCATTGATGACATTGATTATCTCAGTTAAATTAACTTACCCGAAGGTGATCTGAGTGTCCAGCTGAGAAGAATCATGATGATCATGCCCACGTATTGAAGAAATCCACAGTGCAGTGGTACAGTAATTCTAAAGTACATTTGATGAGGACCTTTTTAAGAATTTAGAATAAGATGCTCTTAACATAAGCTGATTATCTTTAACGTTTTTAAACTCATTGCGAACATATGTTGTCACTAGTCTTCACTTCCAGTCCAAATGACTGGAATTTTTCAAATACTGCTAATTTTTCAAATACTGCTACAGCAAAACAAATTTATGTCTCTAGTTTAAATTTAAATGTTATGAACATTTAAAAATTGTTGAATACATAAAATGGTTTGAAGAGAAGACTTCTTTAAAGACAAACTTGTAGAAAAATATTACTATGATTTCCACCTTTAAATAATAAAGTTAACATGAAAACATTTAATTTTCGCTCAATGAAAATGTTTTTGAATGCAACGTTTCTCTGCTGCTGTGACAATTACAGTAATAAACACACACTTTTACACACTCTTTTTTTGTCAAGGCTGTCTTGAAGTTGTACTTTAAAAACCACATTAAGCAACATCCAAACAGAGAAATAAATCATATGAGCAGATATTGATATGATATTGTTATATATTTGGGCGGAGTGAGAGGGTGAGCCAAGAGCATGACAGTAGGCAACCCTGTTAAGAGACACTACAACTATACAAATAACTGTATCCATATCGCTCTCTTCTTCTTAAAAATAATGGAGCTGTCCATTATTTTTTATTTTTTTTATTAAGTTTAAAAAAAAAGGTTTGTTTGAAAACCATGCTATTGATTTTATTTTCAGGTTATTTTTTCACATTGTTTGTTTTTGTCTGTTTTTTAAAAGTGTGTGTTAATTTTTATTGGCACAAAATAAATATCATTTTCCTTGCTGTGGTAACGAACGTCTGCAAATGTTTTGGTTAAGACGTTAGCCAGTCATGCATGCTGACGATCACACCCGAAGGCTCTTAACGAGGATCACTCAACTCTTGACTTTCTAATCACAGGACTAAAAACAGAGCTGAAAAGAGCGTGAATAACATAATTTCGAATGATTTTCGGCAAAAAAACGTTAGTAATATTATAATTACACCTCAGGGAACCAATAAAATATTTTTAAAAATGTAATGACCCCTCTGAATACAGTAATATACAGTACAATTTATTTTACTGTTATTTCTCTTGTGAACACGAGGAGGCAGCAAATTCACCATCATTGTATGATGCATTTTGAGTATCACATTTAAAACATTACTTGTGCTGCGAGTTCAAAGTTGATCAGACCCTGTATGTTTTCAAACTGTATGTTTTCAAGTTTCGCTCACAAAAAACACAATACTTTGGCATAAACCCTTTTGACAGGACACACGCTTGCAAAGTGTTGCATGTTGTGTTCTGTGACAGACGTCTGTATTTTTTTATCACACCTAAGATACATAGACATTCGCCAGACATAAGAACTCTAATGACGAGTGCTGGGAGATTTTCTGGCTTTAATTTATCGACAGATATTTGTTCCATGGTGTGTGTTTGTCTTATAGGGATTTCCCGTATGTTGAATGTTTATTGTTGCGGTTCTGCCGTGTTTCTCTGAAGTCTTTGGCTCTTAACCCTGCTGGAGAAACACGCTTCCACGTAACGCTCCACCCATCACTCCACCTTGCACACTTTTACTTTATTTAAGATTTCAAACACCTTCGTCTGGCATGTCTTAAACAGGGTCGAGTTTGAAAGCGCCAAGCTGTCTGCAGTTCATAAAGGTAAGACTTGATCTGTAAACCAACATTAACTTAGAAGAAAACTACTGAACTGATGTTGAAACGGATACATTTTTTAAAATAAATTTAGGTAGATTGTTACACTAAATAAACGTGAGCCATACGCTGCATTCCCATTTAATCTATCTAAAAGAAATGTAACTACAGTCCCTTTTAAACTGCCATCTTTCTTACATTTTCTTAATATTTCATACTTGATGATTTTATGCACATCTACTTACATTCAGACTTGTTTTATAATTTTTATTTCTATTAATGTTTTTATGCATGCACTAACTGACAGCCTATATTTGTAGTATTAGTAGTATTTTTGTTGCTATTTCACTGGCATACCATCTTTTTCCTGTTTTACCTTTAGATGCTTTGTAATGGACCATTTTTTGTTTCAAGACTATTTGGACGTCATTGTTTTCTTATTGTTTCGGAATATGCATGCATTATAAAACACTTCTTTTGCTCACTGCATGTGCACCTGCTCTCATATGCATCCCTGACAGACATGAACTTAGATGGGGACTGCAACATGTCAGTCAATTGTGGGAATGGCAAACTTAGACAATGGCTCATCGATCAGATTGATAGCGGGGAGTATCCCGGTTTGGTTTGGGAAAATGATGAGAAAACCATTTTCAGAATTCCCTGGAAACACGCGGGGAAGCAGGACTATAACCGCGATGAAGACGCTGCGCTCTTCAAGGTCAGTGGTGAGAATGATGATGGGTTCTTATTTGGTGATTGTATAGTGGCCCCCTAAAAAACATTTTACACTTAAGTAGCACTTTAAATGTTACACTATTACACAACTAACTTTACACTATTAGCCAGTTGCACAGTTAACACAATAACACAATTGTCTGACAATGTACAACTTTACTTACTGTAAAGCATCTTTAAAACGATAGGCATTGTAAAACGCTATACAAATTAATGTGAAATTAATTTAATTAAAACTAAATGTGTAAATTGTAATTAACAGATAAAAATTGAAGTAGCCTAAGTGTTGTTTATTTTAAATAAATATGACACAGGCACAGCTTTCACAAAAAGACGTTTATTATGTTTGAAATGATAAAACATTATAAACCATATTTGTTAAGGTTTTTTTAAACGTTAGTGGTACCTGCCAATTGTAAAAAGCAATGAACTCCACCTATGTGAGCTTGAGGGGTACTAGTTTTGTACATATAGGCCTACTAAATATCAACTTTACATCACTTTAAAAGTAACTGGAGAAAAGTTTGTATTGTGTGTATTGACATGAAAATGATAAGCAGAGATTACTCTCTGAAATCTTAGGTAGATGTTCGCTCCCTTTTTGACATTCCATTACAGTTCTGTTGGTGTAGAGAAGAACTGCAATGAGAATTCAATTTACCTGACCTGAACAGATAGAAACAAACAGTTGTTATCATTTTTATAAATTTCCAAATAATGTACTTAAACACAATGTTATTACTTTTAATAAAAGTACAAATAACCTTCCATTCTGGCATTCAAAAGTTCAAAGCCTTTAATGTTGTGCATATAGAGTTGTGTATATGGGGATTCTAATGACTGTTCATAGACAGATCACATGCAGATTGTAAAAGTGAGTGAGCTGATTCTTTTCTTGGTTTCATTTTCTGCCTCTTGTTTATGGTGACTTTGCTGGTCATAGGCCTGGGCCCTCTTCAAAGGGAAGTACAGAGAAGGCTTGGACAAGCCAGACCCTCCAACATGGAAGACAAGACTACGCTGTGCACTTAACAAAAGTAATGATTTTGATGAACTGGTAGACCGAAGCCAGTTGGACATATCAGATCCTTACAAGGTCTACAGAATCATACCAGAAGGAGCAAAGAGAGGTAATTTCCATTGAAATGCCATGATATTCCATGAAATTATGTGAAATTAGATACTTGGCAACGTGTTGTTCTCTTGTTTCTATAAAGACGAATGGTTTATGTTTGCATAATTTAAATAAAGTAAATGTATTTACACACATTGTGTATATTAGTGCTGCACATTCTCTTAGGGTTTTGTTTTAATACCCCAAATATTGGCGTGTCCAGCCAGACAGTCTTGCTTGAACAGTGTAGTATTTGGTATCGGTTTTAAACATCAGACTATATTCCAATAAAAAAGGATAAGTAAAATGATATGAGCTAAATTGACACACTGAGCAAAAGTGAAGGCATACTATGAATTCATATTAAATATTGCTGTTTGCCCTTACTATGTGTAGCAGGAAGCTAAGAGGAAGCCACTACATGTGCTAAAATCCCTCAAGCTTTTTATAGAGAGCTTCGGTTACCAAGTGCACTGCACTAAGCAACACAAGTCACCCTTCAGACCTTGCATAATATAAACTAATGTAAACATAACATAACATAGACATGTCAAGACACTGAAGATTTAATCTATTTTGACCCTTAGGAACTGCAACTACTTGATGGTTAAAGAACAATTTCATTAAAAATTGACATAGAAAGTAATGTCACGCCTTACTGCAGTCACTTTCTTGGAGCTTGTAAACCTTCGAAGTTAAGCAAACCTCCAAAAGTGACAAGACATACAAAAGCTGGTTGGAGTTTCTTGTTGCAGACATGAGGTTTTGGTCAGAAATGGCAGTATAAATGTCACGTTTTAACAACTTATTGAGTTCTTACCCCTGTTTTATACATATCAAAACCCAGCAATGGTAAAAGAGACATCAGATCTTTTCATCAGTTAGAAAGGGTTCTTAAAAAGTAAGAATCAGTTGTTAAGTGTTCAAATTCTGTAGACAAAACTTCATAGTAAAAATTAAGTAGTAAATTCAAATTAGCAGATAGGAAACATTCAAATGTGTTGTCTGGGGGGTCCCTAGGAACAGGGGCCAGTTGCATAAACATAGTTTAGACTGTGTCTTAAAGAAAAATTATCTCATAATTTACTCATCCTAATACAATCCCAGATGTTTAAGACTTTCTTCAGACAAACACAACCAACGTAATGTTGAATAATATCCTGGTTCTTTCCAGCTTTATAATGACATTGATCAGGGTTCAGCGTTTTGAAACTCCAAAAAGCACATCCATTTATCAGAAATAATCCAAATAACTCCAGTGGATTAATATATGTCTTCTGAAGTAAACAGATACATTTGCTAGACTAAGAGATTAATGTTTTGAGCTTATTTAGTGATTGTTACATCACAAATTCACGTTAACAAAAGAGCTCTAAATTCAAATATGGAGGCACGTCGATAACGCTGCATCTCATTGATTGTCGCGTGACTGTGTGTTTCGTCAAAACGTATATGATGACTAGTCACAAGACTTACTCACAAGGTTTACTTCAGAAGATATATATATATATATATATATATATATATAACTGGAGTCATTTGGATTACTTTAGTGAAAGATGCACTTTAAAAGGAGCTTCAAAATGCTGAACCCTGATCATTATAAGCCTTGAGATAGCGGTAATAGAGGTATTATTTAACATAACTCTTATTGTGTTCGGCTGAAAAGAGTCATAAACATCTGGGATGGCATGAGGGTGAGTAAATTATTAATTATTAAATTATTAGTTAGGGACGGTCAGTCTTACTTTTCAGATTCAAATTAAACCAATATACTATTTCCTACCATGTAACTTAAAAAGGTTACTCTTGAAAAAAAAAAATTATATAATTTGTAAGATTAGTCTAAGCAGTTTATGCAACCAGCCTCAGGTTTGAGAAGCACAGTTCTGAAATTGAGGTTGATGTGTTTTACTTTTTACTGCATTTCAGGCTTCAAGGCCAGTAGTATGGAAGACAGCACAGCACATGTGACCCCTGTTAGTTATTCCATGCATTCCCCTTACCCACCTTTGCAGCCTCAGGTAAGCACTTATAAAATATTGGTACATATGGGTAATATTGTAGCAGACAATGTTTACATGATGCTACGTTTACGTTCTTTGCAAAATCTTGAAAGTGCATCTATTAGATGGCAGTTAGGGGAACAAGCAGATACATTAAGTATACACATCAAGTGCTAAGGTTAAGCCTCTAAAACCTTTATTTTGTTATTTCAGATACCTGGATATATTCTTCCCCAGGAGAGACGTGATTGGAGGGAATATAGTGCAGACCAGTCTCATCCCCAGACACCTCATGCAGAGCTACCATACGGCCAATGTACATATGCACCGACACGTCCCTTACCCTGGCATGCACCTGCATGTGACAACGGTACCTGCTTCTTAAATAATTCAAAAATTAAAGCCACAATCTCGAAGTCTGGGTTCAGACCAAAAACATTTCATTAATGCCAAATTATTATTTATTATGGCATTTCATTTAAAACAAGGTGAACAAATGTCATTTAGATATTAATATGATTGGACCTATTAAAAGGTTGTAATTATTTATCAGAGAAGTCAATAGATGCTAAATACTCTTCAGTTTTGCATGTTTTGTCAAATATGTATGAATATTGCAGGCATGTCACATGCTTGAATATGAAAATGGATGTAAAAAAACATGTGACCCATATTTTTCAAATTTTTGAAAAGTAACAGTAGCTGATCTAAATACAATAACGAAATCCAAATTTGATATACACTTTGTGTATTAATAGTTGTGGGTTGTGACTACTTACCCGTATATTATGTAAAAATGAACATTTGATTAAATACAGAACAAATCATAAAGTAAATTATTACTAGGTATGTCATAGATACGACATGATAATATAGACATGTCCACAAATTGGATAAACTTCTACAATACACATACTGTACACATTTTAATAGTATCAGAAATGTAGCCACATCCCCCTCTAATAAAGACAGGTTTCACTAATGTTAAAAAATTTGTTTACAGAAATGTAGTGTTAAACTTGTGGTCTTGGTGACCTCTCAAGATGACATAAACATGGTCAGAGTTTCATTACTTGGTCTCAGTAAATGGCTTCAGATAAGACTGCAGTGAATTTCAAGATTATTTTAAATTGGCAAGATTAGCTAAGAATGAATGATAGCGTAAATGTTCATTCAAATTAACGAGCACAGGGGTTTTGCTTTGGCCTCCTCTTTTGTCTTACTGGGTCTTAGGAGTATTGAGGATATTTGTTTGGGTCTGATCTTGACCCGATTGTTAAATCCTTGCAGCATAAGAAAACTATTGGCACATTCATGACATTGGAATTTTGAATTTTTATGCTGCAATCAGTGCAAAAAGGTAAAATCAGCCATTACACTTTTCAGGATATCAATTTTCGGGATCGTTTTATACCTACTCACCTACAGAAAGCCATCCATTGGCAATTGACCCCAACATGACATCTGCTGAAGCCTTGGCCATTTCAGGTAAACAAACAAAACTCGCACATTCATCCTCTATACAGCTTATTCTTACTGGGGTCGTGGGGAGTACTGGAGCCTTCTCAGCTAACAGGGACCATTCTGAAAATGTTGGCTAATGTTTTCTAAAAGTTTTAACGAAGTTATTAAAAAAAGTCTTGCAGAAACATTAGTAGAACTTTTTTAATGTTATATATTGTCAAAAATGTTATTTCTAAGTTGTTAGTATAACATTTTACAAATGTTACTGAATTAAAAAATATTTGTATAATACTTTTATAATACTTTTACAATACTTTCTATAACCAAGCATTCATTTTAATAAAACATCTAAAAAACTGAAACTTTCAATGTTTCTAGAACTTTCAAAATACCGTAGCATTTTTGTTACATTTACATTTTACATTTACATTTAGTCATTTAGCTGACGCTTTTATCCAAAGCGACTTACAAATCAGGACAGGAAGCAACTTCGATTACAATAAGAGGCAACAGTGAATAAGTGCTATACACAGGGCTCAGGTTTTCCAACACAGTATAAGAGAGTATTTTTTTTTTTTTTTTCCACAAGTAGAAGTGGGGGTGTGTTAGTAAATTAGTCAACAGACTAACAGACTGTTACAGAATGGTAATGTTCTTAGAACCTTAAATTGTTAGCTGGGTATAAACCTACAAAATCTAGTTGCAATAATTATACTGCAAACACAAACTTCAACATTTTACTTTTATTTTCTAGACTGTCGTCTACACATCTCCCTCTACTACCGTGAGTCTCTTGTTAAGGAAGTGACCACCAGAAGTCCTGAGGGTTGTCGAATCTCCTCCTCTCCGTCCCCAGGATCCCCTGCATCTTCCCCTTCTCCTTGCCTAGAGGAGAGACTCTATGGTGGGGCGGAGCCTGTGCTTTTTCCTTTTCCATACCCCCAGTCCCAGCGCCGCGGGGCAGAGAAACTGCCTAATATCCTGGAGCGTGGTGTTCTGTTGTGGTTGGCGCCGGACGGCCTGTATGCCAAACGACTGTGCCAAGGTAGAGTGTATTGGGAAGGTCCACTGGCTCCATATTCAGACAAGCCGAACAAGTTGGAGAAAGATCAGACCTGCAAGCTGATGGACACACAACAGTTTCTCTCAGGTTAAGAGATATTTTCATCCTCAGTACTTGAGAGTGTTGGGTAATGTTTGATTTAGAGATGATCGTGATAAACTGTCTGATAGCTGAAAAGGTTTGAAAGATTTCCCAGGGCAGTGGCTTGTGTTTTGTCTACAGACTGAAATCTTATGCACCTGAAGTCATCTTTAGTTATAGGGCAGCAAACACAATGTGAGAGTAACTTTTCTGTGTTACTGCAACACTTTATACAGTATACAAATGCTTTTATGAAGGATTCACACTGAAATTTGCTTTGTCAATGTCCTATCAATGAGACCCATTACGTGGTGATGGTTATACAGGCCATTCACCAGATTCAGATTCCATTTACCCATTTTATCTTCCTGTGGTTTCCAGATCCAGTGATTTCCTCTGTGGCATTGATAACAATTGTCACAATAATTTGTAGTCTCACTGTATGGTCCATGTTGAATTAATCCTTAGTATGCCACCTCAATACAGTTATAAAGATGCTAATGAAGGGTTTTGGTGTATTTTGTGTCTCTTTTGTGTTTTAAAGTCATCAAGTTAGCATTTCTAAGTTTCTATTTAGATCTTTAGTGCCACTAGGGGAAAGACCTGTCATTTAACTTGTTCATTAACTTGTGTGTGGCCACGTCATGAATTAGGCCTGCTTCAATGTCATGTTTCACTTGACACTAGAATATTTCAACAAACAGATGATGTTCCTGTCCACCTCATTACATATACAGACTCTATCAAAAGAGGTCAACAGTGCACCTGCAAAAGTTCATTTGCATTTCAGTGCCACACAAGTGGTTAGCGAACACGCTTTGACAGTGTCTTGTGTTCTTGTGACTTGTGCATTTTTTTGATGGGAAGAGAAGTGAAGAATATGTTGACATTAAGATCCATCAGTTTATGGATCCTGATTTGGTTTGAAAACTGAAATGTTTTTTATTTAATGATGAAATGTTTTTTCTTCTCGACACAGAGCTGCAGGGTTTCATTCACCACAGCCGTCCCATGCCACGCTCTCAGGTGGTGTTGTGCTTTGGAGATGAGTTTCCAGACCCCCAGCGGCAAAGCAAAATGATCACAGCTCAGGTTAGACCCACCCATATCCTTTCTCCACCCTCTTGTTTTGTCATGTCACAGCTTATATTATCATATATAATACAGTATATTATAGTATCATTATAGTATAATAATATTACTTTATTGTATCATAATAGTATAGTGTCACGTTATTTTTAAATTAAAAGTTATGTCATGTTGATTGGTCAATGCAGTGTTCCATCCATACTAATATACACTATATAGTATATAACTATGACATGAAACTCCTGTTCACTAGCTACTGTGTAATTCACTGCACAGCACCTACAGGCTGTGATTGTAGTATCATTTATGATATTATTATTTAATTTTGTCATAAGATATGCAATACTAGCCATTATTTATTTTTTCTTTACAAGCTCAGTGAGACCTATTTAACAACAGTGCTTTTATGGGTGTTGGCTTTCTGTTCTTATGGGTGAAATCCTTGTTTTAAAGGTGGAGCCCATGTTTGCCAGACAGCTCCTGTATTTTGCTGGCCAGACAAACGGTCACTATCTGCGTGGATATGAGCTTCAGACTCAGGGTGCTTTACCTGTAGAAGACTACCAAAGAAATCTTCAACAATTGCAAGAGTAACTTAAGAACAGAAATAATTAGATATTCCCCCGAGTTTCATGGGCCAGCAGGGCATGTTTTCTCTGCACTAAACCTCTGGGCCAACAGCCAGTAAAGCCCAGTAAAACTAAAATAGAGGACCATCTGTAGTATGATGTGAAGACTTGAACATTTATTGCAATTGCCTGACCAAGAAAATCTAGCACTTCAAACAATTGTGATACAGTATTAGCTGCAATAGTTTTTGTATAAAATCTTTGTTTAATTCATGATTGTCAAAAAGTTAATTATGTCTGGATAGACAATTGGTCTAGTCTGAGACCATTTTGTTTTTTATTAAATCCTAGAAAAGGGGAACATTTTAAAATTTTGAAAATAGAAAATTTATTATACAAAATATTTCTGTCATATTTTTAACAGCAAGGTGCTGTTTGATTCTTTAATTCAACAATTTTTTACTTATTTTTTATCCTGAAATTATAATTTGTGCTTGAGAAACTGTATTAAACTAGAAAAGCAAAAAAACAGTATTTCCACTTGGTCTCTGACTTATGGGTATCTACATGTTTCAAGTGGACTTTTAAGAAAGAAGCTTACAAAAGTAACAATTACAATGCAATCATAAAACAACATTAAAAAAAACACAAAAAAAGTTGGGTATACCATTTTGCTTAATGTATGTATATTTGCATAAATGATCTTTTTCTATGTATTTACTTCTGATCTTGTAACAAAATTTTCTTTTTTCTCATGTTTTTACTTTGCTGTGTTCCTATTTATATTGCATGCATGTAGATATCTGTATGCTGAGCCGAATGTACTGTATAGGTGTATAGATTTCTTGAGTGTAATCTCTTATTGGCATCTGACAAGAAATTATGTAAGGCTAAATACTAAGAAACAGTTTGTGGTTGTGTGTGTGTGTGTGTTATCTGACTATGAGTAAAGTCAATAATGTAATCATAGAAAAATCTTGATTTCACAAGTGCGTGAATGTGTGTGTACATGCACTTGAGCACAAGTGATGTGTTAAGTGGTAATGGGACACACTGGAGCAGTTGTCAGATGTGTGAATTATTAGAGAGAAAGACTTTTCACTAGTTGGATCCATCTTAGAATTGTTTCTCTTTGCTTCTGTTGTTGTTTCTGTTATTTCAAACCTGGATAATTCTTAGATCAAATAAAGATATTTTGTTTTATGATCGTATTCTTATGAGGCACTGTATGAGGTACTGTTCAAGGTACTGTATGAGGTACCGTATAAGGTACTGATGTGAGGGGCCACAGTAGTCTGCACACTTTTTGCGTTACTGTACTTGTGGTCTATGCATATTTTGCTACATGCTCTCTTTATAGTCATTAACATAGAATGCTGTGCCATAGTTTTTTTAAATGACTCTTCCTGTCCAACTTGGTGGTTCTTGATCAGATTAAGATGCACAAAGCACAGTACAAGACTGAAAGACCAGACATGCCGTATACAAAAAGGTATATATAATAATTAATAATTCACGGGTAGAAAGGTCTTGAGGGAGGCTAAACTGAAGGCTGCCACTTGCAGGGCTAATTGACTCTTTGCAAAGACCTGTCCCTTGTTAGTTACTGTTGCTATGTCAGACAAGCATTTTGTACCAACCATGGCATTCCCACTGTCAATTTGTGCACTCCCTGGGCAAATAATGAATAATTTTTGGAAAAATGACATGCTTACTATAGACAGAAAGGTCTGCACTCGAAGGATATATTCTGGATGTGAAAGTAACTTAAATAAAATAAAGATTGAAGCTATAGCTCACCGGTCACAAGGTAAAACATCCAGTTAACTTCACAGGTTTCTGCCAAGTTTAGAGAATCGGTGAAACTGTACACCACAGCCTATCTGGGTACCTGCTGCATCATACAAACACCTTTTCATCTTTTTTTAACCTTTAAGTACATCAACATTAATCTACTTTACTGTATGGTTTGTTTGTTAGACATAATCTGCGTTCTGATTAGTTAGATTATGATTAGTAAACTCCTGGCGATAGGTCAATTGCTTTTTAGGTACTTTAATAATTCACAGGTGAGCCTGTGTCTTAAAACAGCAGCTAAAAGTTATAGAACACAAAATGTTTCTCCTATAATATTCTGAAAGGTGAAGTGTGTCATTTTCATGCCATAAGTGGGATCAAACTGAATTGCAAAAACAGTGACTTTCTACGTCTGCCTTTGAGCAGATGATTGTACCCTAAACTCACACCATGGGTTGAAACTGTGTTGCTTTTTTGAGTTTGTCAAGGTTCTCAAATACAGCAATATTTTGGTGCGACAAAGACACACTATTTAAATTAAAACCTGGGATAGCCCATAATAAAGAAACATTACAGGTGAAGTCTCTAATACCTCAGTTGTTTCTTCTATATAGCAATGAGACTAAATGGAATGAAAGCAATTGTCTCAGATGTATTTTTTCTTCTCTGACAAACACTAGTTTCAGAAGAGATTTTAACCAAGTCACAAATCTTGCTCCAATTTTTCCATACTATGCAATAAAAATAAAGATTTTAGTATAAATTCAAGCATCTCATCAAATTGATCCAAAACTGGATATTTTTAGCTATACAATATACAATGATTAGTACATATACATTACATTCCTATTTTTTATTTCAACAATTGTCAGGTGACGTGGTTGGGTGGAATCCAATAGAAGTGATTTGCTTAGAGGGAGAGACTGCTTGTTCATATCTCAGGAAGTTTGATAAAGTTCTGAGTTTTGTGTCATTAAGAGTAGTTTTCTCGACAATAATGTACTTAAAAGAAGAAAGTTTTTCTTTTGTGTTTTACATGTAGAGACAATATTGTCAAAGTGATCCCCATTCACACAGATACGCAATAACGTCTTGGTTACATATGTAACCCCTGTTCCCTGAAGGAGGGAACGGAGACGTTACGTCAACTGACTGATGTATGGGGTCTTGCTTGAGAACCCTATCACCTTCGCGTAAAGAAAAAACGTGCCAATGAGCATCGGCCTGAGAGGAAAGAGCCAATGAGCATTTGGGCAAAGCGCTGCGCGCCGGCTCACACCCACCCAGAAGCGAGTGTAAAAAGCCAGTCAGCGCTCGCTTTCATTCAGGTTCTTGCTTAGGAGCCGAGATGTGTCCCGGCCAATCAGCGGTGAGTCAGGCTCGCGGCAGGGGGACGTAACGTCTCCGTTCCCTCCTTCAAGGGAGTGGGGGTTACATATGTAACCAAGACGTTCCCTTTCAGTCAGTCACGTTTGACGTTACGTCAACTGACTGACGTATGGGGTCCCTGTGGAAAATGCTGCGAGCCAACCCACGTTACGGGCTAGGAATGTCTGTACAGGCAAGCGAAGCGTGCCTCATAAAACAGTTCCCCTGCCTCCGTAACCTTCCAGCACTCCGTGCAGGCAGCATGTCGCAACCCAGTTGGGTGCGGAGCCCGATCACGGAGAGATCGTGGCGGTTGTTCCTATCCCCACCCCAGGAGAAGGCACCTCGGTGCACGGGTCTCCTTCCTCTCACGGGATAACCATGAAAAAACACTCCCGTTCCAGAGGAAAGGCATTGCGGAGACCACACCCCACCGAAGGGGGTAATGTGTGGAAAGAAGGTATAGACTGACTTGGCAGTACTACCCAAGGTAAAGTCTCTGTGCAGGT
>JAZGTI010003976.1:9169-29522 GCA_036877585.1 Botia kubotai
CAAGATCAAGTTCTCAAAAGTCTTGTGAACAAATGTTCTGTATGTGTTTTATGGCCTTATTTCAGTGACTTCAAAATTGTAGTTTTTCACTAACCACGCATAAACGTTACTTTCTCAAAAACACAATCATGAACATACATGCAGCTCAAATATTATTGTAGCCCAGTTTGTGCTGAATACAGTGTTATCAGACTTTAGCCATTTATATGTTTATAAGCACCTGAAAAAAGCACAAATGTTAGAGCATGTCAAAACTTCTCCAGGACTCCAAAACTCCCTCAGACCCCAGAGGGTTAACATCCTGTCCTGATGACATATGCCCTCTAATGTCCAAGCCAACATGTGCAACACCCTCCAGCACCTGGCTGTCCGAGACCCTCCGTAGCTGCATGTGGCGCAAATCAAAAGACCCCACCAACCTCAATGAGTATCATTCTCTCCTTTCCTCTTTTTCTGAAAACGTCTCCACTGCCAAAGCTACCTACTTTCAAAATAAGATCAGTAACACGTCTAACAGCCGTCAACTGTTCTCAACTTTCTCATCTCTCCTTAGTCTGTAAGTCTCCATCTGTAGAACTGCGGGGTGGGACACACCCAATACTTTTGCGAGGTTCTATAATCTCATTATTGATTCGGTTTCTTCTACATTGCTGTCCTCTGGACAAGCATCTTGAAGAACTGGCAGGTTGTCAAGCCTGCTACAGCATTAATGGCAACCCAGCTGTTTAACCTGTGTTTTCCCCTATTATATTATATTATATTAATTATATTAATTATATTATATTATATTTGTCATGGCCTATAATCTGGGTGGTTCTCCCTATAGTAGTCCCTCGCTTGTAGCTGTAATTTGATGTTGTACTTCCCTGAACTCCATCTAGTTTGTGGTCTCCACAGTGTTTTCCCCTCTCAAGGAGTTCACTATTCCAATGCTTTTGACCAGAAGAATTTCTCCTATGACCTTGTAGAAGTTTTACGTTGGCAATCCCTTCGGTATGGTTAGCTTCTCACTTTCAGTCCATTGAAGGTTGTGGATTCTGTGTCAACTTGCTCAGGCATGCTATGCTTGCTGACAGCTCTGCCATCTGGGTCCACACACAGTATAGCCATTGTGGCCCTTTGTATAGGGACCCCAAAGTGTCATTACATTGACACAATGTCGAGTGAGTGACAGTAAGGGAATGTCTCAGTTACATATGTAACCTGTGTTCCCTGATGGAGGGAACAAGACATTGTGTCCCTCCTGCCACAACACTGAACTGACCGCTGACAGCCAGGCACATCTCAGCTTCTCAGCACAAGGCTAAATGAGTGGTGCACACCATCTCCCTTTTATACCCACATATTTGGGGCAGAGACTGTTATGCAAATCCCACTTGCCAATTCCTATTGGTGCTTATTTTAAGGCAATTTTCATTGCCGTTTTTTTATAAAAAGCAGAGCGATGGGTCTCCCGAGCTTGAACCCCTAGTGTCACTCTATTGACACAACATCTCATTTCCTCTATCAGGGAACAAAGGTTACATACGTGACTGAAACATTATTGTGTGTCTGATCTGTCTCAAGTACTACAATAGTACTTATAAAGTAATGTAATACAATAATACTTACAAAGCAATGTTTATAAAGAAAATGTTCGCAAGATAACTCTAAAGCATTGGTATTTACGTCAGTGTCAACTGCATCATTTTTCATTTATCCTCAACAGCTTGAGCGTGCGCCCTGGCGACCACACCATGCCACCACTCTGGGGTTGAAAAATACTGCCTGCTGGGTTCAGTGGTGGCTGGTTTGTTCTGTCAGGGTTTCTGTGGGAAGAACCCAAATGCAGACACCGAGTGAGTCAGACAAAACTTTATTTAAACACAACAACAATAAAAAAACTCATGCCCAACACGGGCTTCCATTAATTAACAACTCAAATCTCCCACAAGGGGGCGAGGAACTAAGGAAGGCAGAATTAACACAAAGAATATTAATAATAAATAATAAATAGAAACATATACTGATAGCAAAGAATAAATAACCAATAAATAAACAACGATTAAACAGACAGGAAGACTCCACAAACAAGGACGGGATATACTAACTACACAAACTCGACAAGGAGCACCCACAGGATGACTAACGGGTCTTCAGACACAAGACACGACTAGGAAACAGACGCAGACTATGAACGCTCCGCACGCGGAACACAGATGAGAGCATGAACAAAGACTAGACAAGAGATCGCACAAGTGCAAGCGAATGAGATACATCGAACAACGAGAGCGAACAAACAGGAGAACGAACGCGAGAGAACAAACGAGAACTAACCAGAGAATAAACCAGCACAGGACAGCAGACACGAGGGCAATAAATACAAAAAGGGAACAATGACAAACATGTGCGCAACATTAACTTAAACAAGGAAACAAAGAGGTGGGGCGATGATGCAAGACCGGAGAGCACATGGCAGATGTAAACACAACAAGGCCATGTGCTTCCACACAGAACGCACACCCAGAGCACAAGTTCAGGCTCCGAGTCAACCGAGAACTGAACTGTGACAAGATGAGTCGGAATCTGACATATAACACAGACTGTGTCAGGACCTTTACACAGGAAGCCAGAACCCAGACACAGTAATACAATACAGGTTGAAAAGGGCATTAAGGTAAGTTATGATAGAATTATAATTTTTAAATGAGCTATTCCTTTAAACTATGGTAAAACTGGGACTAGAACATTTATTATAAACTGTTTCAAAAAGAATTTAAACTAAAGGTAAAATTGAGAGGTCAAAAGAAATTAAGACACTCTGGCATTGAATTATAGGTGAAGACTGAGCTGATCAATATGTGAGGCAAACAGTAAAGCCCTTCAAGAGAAATTCAGAACACTCTATAAAGAAGGATGTAATACACATCAGCCGGAATTCAGAGTGCATCTGAGTGAATGTCAAACAAAGGTGAAGGGAATTTAATCTCACAAACACATTTAACACTATGACACATTGACCTGTAAATTCTGTGAGGCGGTGATATGTATTCATGAGTGATAGCAGGTGTACAAGGATAAAGATATGATACAAACACACACATACACTGAAATGACTGTAAACCCAGCAGCCATTTCTCAAAGTAGGGAAAAATATGGACATTTCAATTCACAGTCATTTATTATTAATTCATTACGTGTGGGTTGACCTTTAATCTCACACCACAAAATCTGCTCTTGGCTGCTTTATTTTACTTTGATCTAAGACACGAGTCAACATGGGTTTTTCCACCCACAGACAGACTCTCCTCTGTGGCAGTTAAAATTATAATTCATCATCTTTTTCTCCATAATCACACCAAACACGCAGTATGCATTGTTAATTAAACTAACAATTGGGTAACCTTTTATTTTGATGGTCCTCCATAGATCTCCTGCTGCATGTAAGTATACAATTACAATTACATAACTAATTTTTATTAGATCACCAATTGTACATTTGGGCATTTAGCAGACACTTTTGTGGCACAACACAATAATGTGCACAACTGTGTAATGTTTTGTGCAATTTTCTTTTTTTTTAATGGTGCTGTTGGGTATGTTTTACTTGTAATCATTTACACTGAAAATAAAGTTGTCAGTTGCATGAGCATGGACTGATTTTGTTTTGACATGGACTGATGATGTTGGACGATTTTGGCAGATCACGGGTAAAACAACGGTACTGCGCCTGCTCCCCTCATAACCACTAAGGATTCTGTGGAGCGCACATCCGTTTTCCCAGTCTCTTTATTCTCTCCTGTTTTAACAGGTTCAATTTAAATCTGTTTGCTGGCCTCTTGAACAGGGTCTGCAACACTTTTATCCAAAGCAATTTACAAGGTAAGAAAAGTAGGCAATAACATCTGCCGTGCGCAGTTACACTTTTACCTAATATTCCAGCATTTTATTGCTTGATAGAGGCTATACCTGTAAGGAGAGAGGAGAAAGGGTTAGTAGGGTGTTTTTTAATGCAATTATTCATACTCGTATCAGGTATTGATAAAAGAGGCAGGTTTTTAGCTGTTTCTTGAATGTGGTGAGGGATGCAGTAGACCGAACAGAGTTTGGAAGATCATTCCACCAGCGAGGGATGATGAGGGTATTACAAGCAACGTTCATTTGCTGACTGTAGGGATCTGGAAGGGGCGTAAATGTGTATGAGTTTGTTAAGGTAAGTTGGTGCAGAGCCAGTGATGGTTTTGTATGTGAGGATTAAAGATTTGAATTTGATGCGTGCGGCAACTGGTAACCATTGAAGGGAAATGAGGAGAGGTGTGACATGGGCTCTTTTAGGCTCCTTGAGGACCAGTCAAGCTGCTGCGTTCTGAATCAGTTGTAGTGGTTTGAGTGCCTGCTGGAAGGCCGGCCAACAGAGCATTGCAGTAGTCCCCAGGACAAGGAGCTGTGTTGCATGTTCAGAAAGATAAGGCCGGATTTTCCTAATGTTGTATAAGTCAAATCTACATGATCGTGTTGTTTTGGCAATGTGGTCGGAAAACGTCAGCTGGTCATCAAAGACAACCCTTTGGTAGTCTTCAAGGTTTCTGGCTGCCCTTGTTGGTGTTAAGGTTGTAGAGCCTAGCTGGACTGTGAAGTTTTGTGTGGCAGTAGGGCGACGCCTGCTGTGGAGGAAAGGAATGTACTCAAAGCTCATATTTTAAGTAGAACATCAAATATATACATCAGAGATACTTGTGTATTGACGTTGTCCTTGCTTGGTAGAGTCGCTGGTCTTTACCCGAATAGGTCTTCACACAAGGAGGGCTGCAAACAAGAAGGGCTGATGCTACCGCACCAGCGCTGAAGCAATGCTTATGTAGCTATTTGGATTAGTGAGTGATTACAGCTGAACACGCCTTTTAATTAGCAAAGAAGTGTTTAGAAGCGTTTAGAAGTGTAAAAAAGTTTAAAGAGCAATGGAACTATTATCTTATATGTACATGCTTTTTATTAGTATAGCTGCACAAACAGATGTTTCAATGCAGTACAGCACTGTACGTAGAAATGGTTCAAACAACTCCGAAATATCAACAGGTACTAATCAAGACAACTGAAACAAGGAAAACGAGGTATACAAAGTAAGCTAAGCAACGACTTACACGCTTACTACCACCATTTGTTGGTTCTACAGTTTTATGGAAATATTTCACTGACTGTTTGTAACTTACGACTTTTCTATCATTACATAATCATTTAACATAAAGGAAGTTGGCTCTACGCATCTGTTGTTGCTCTGGGATCATCCAAATAAATTTAACATTTAAGAAATAATTTTTAAAGACTGCAACATGTCTACTACATTAGTGACAACATGACTACTTTATTTAACAGTTCTTCAACATACTATCAATAGATGATCATAATAAGGGTATTACAGAAACTGCCAAAGATAACTGCTTTTCATATCTTCCAAAGAAATGTAAAAGTCTATACTTTGTCCAACATTGAACTGCTTTTTAATGAACTCCTGTTTACAATAAACTGTAAATACAGTTTAATGATCTTAACTATTTGTTGCAGTTTGTGTGAATTAAACTTGCAAAAAAAATAAAAATAAATGGAAGTGGTGAAAAGTATGTTTGGAAAATTTTAATTCCTTTTTGCTGGGCCTAGAAACAAATTCTTTTCTAAGGAGGAAGATATTTTTAAGACACTGGTAACCACACAACATTGCAACCTTGTCTTCCATTGTACGGACACAAAACTATTCAGACATTTCTCAAAATAGCTTTTGTGTTCAACAGAGGAAAGTCGAATAAGCATAATATAAGCATAAAACCCACCAACCTTACCTACCACCTTACTGCAAAAATATGAATTTCCATTCCATATTACTAACACAGTCAGTGATGGAATTGACTAATGTCATACAATAGTCTCCCGCCTAACCAAAACTTCCCTTCTATGTAACGTAGATGGCTTTTAAGCACCTTCTCTGAGCGGTTCCCCATTAACCTCCAGACCTCCCATTTCAAGCTGGACCAAGCCCTTTTAATGTTTTGTGTGTGCACTCCTGCTGATCGATTCAAAGAAAATATATAAATATAAAATATCTCTTTCTGAAAGAGATGAGTATACATGCCACTCATCACTGTGAATGCTGCTTCCCCATTGCATATGCCTCTATTATTGGCAAAAGGAACCAGGTACTTGTCTTTGTACTTGCTGTACTTGTCTTTGGGAAGGCTCAAGCATTCCAAATACATATCTTTTTTTAAATTTCCTTTTAGCTTTAAGCTTTTGTAATTAGCTTTTATAAGTTATGTAGCTTTTAAAGTCCTGAAACGGCCTCTGCAATACTGAAAAGAACACAAGACTTTGTGAGAACAGATTACTTTTACAAAAAAACATTAATTATATACCTTCTTACTTGCAAACTGTGAGGAACACATCCCCTCAGCCAACCACGCCCATCCGTTTCCAGTCACGACTTCTGATCACCCTCACCTGTTCCCGATAGTTAACGGCGTTAAACATACCTCAGTCACACCTCACTTCAGCGTTTGGTCTGCTTGACAGCTACAAGGACCTTCCTGGTACTTCATTGTTTGGTTTTCCTACCTGGAGGCCTCTCCAGCGATCTCCGAGGAGATCTGAATTCCCAGACCTCCTCGTTGTGGATTATATTTATTCATCTGTGTTCCTGGAATTATGAGATTTGGACTCTGAATTCTTTACAGCTAAGTAGCTATTTGACTGTCAGCCAACTGCTAACTTACTAGTGCATAAACATTGTTTGATGTTTTTATCGTTTCTACTATTCTGAATTAATTTTTGATTTTGTTGCTGTAGTTGTTCTGAGTGTTTAAAAAA
Organism: Botia kubotai; assembly: GCA_036877585.1. Taxonomy (NCBI): domain Eukaryota; kingdom Metazoa; phylum Chordata; class Actinopteri; order Cypriniformes; family Botiidae; genus Botia; species Botia kubotai. Next base: position 16,004 of record JAZGTI010003976.1, read on the forward strand.
ATGGCAGCATCTTGATTTACCTCTTGTCTCCCTTGTGTATGTACTGACAAGCAGTCAAACACTGGGCTTTTAATTTAACCAAAAAGAAAATCAACACTTTAAGAGGCTTTCTTTATAATTAGAAGCCTGAAAGTATGGTAAATTGTGGTCCTGTCACATCAGCATTACACAAAGCAAACAGAAATGTATTCCTGAGTCAAGGATTACCTTACTCCTGTGACACAAATATTAATCCCATCTTTCTACCTATGTCCTTTGTTTCCGCATGCTGCTTATACATACATTTCATAATGTCTTGGACGGGATGGGACTACTTTTTGAAATATCAGCTAGCATATCATCTGTCTCATTTGGAGACCCTGTGAGAATCAAAACAGATATGTCTTGCTGCAGATTCTCAATTGTTTTAAGTAATTCTGATGTGGCACTCTTTCTGTTTTCTGTTGGTGGTGCTGAAATTGTGATTTACCATAGTCATATCAATGTCATCAGTCCACAACATCAAACATTTTCCCAAGTTATATGCAAATCACCCAATGCATGCAGAAGATATGAGACACTTCCTGTTCTAGTTATTGTCGCTATAGCAACACCTTTTGAGATATCAAGAATTGTTCACAAATCAAATCTTGTCTCCCCTATATTCTAACCAATGTTTGAACATTTGAATGTTTTAAAATTAAGTGATGTTTCCATCTGCCAATTGGTGGCACTGTGACTTACTATAGCCACTTCTGTCATCAGTCACTAGGACAGAACATACAGCACAAGTTTGAACAAAATCACTCAATGCCCGCCAAAGTAACACTTCCACTTATATTTATTGCTTCGCCATGGCAACACCATTTGAGATATCCATTCGAGATAATTTAGCATCTTTAATATTTTGGCATAAATCACCTAGGAGAATACTTAAAAATACAGAGCTTGGAATTGTCAAAATACACAATACAAATTGGCCACCTTCCTGTTGTGTTGTGATGAATGGTATAGTTAACCTTGATGAGATGGACCCTAATAATAATCCTAAGAAAACAATAAGGCCCTTTGCAATTTTTAGATTTAAATATGACAAGATAAAATAAAGGAAAACAAGGTTGTTGTTCTGTTCCTGCCAGAGTGAACAAAAATATTTTTATATTAAAATGCTTGCAGTGCAATAAATCTATTCTCCTAAATTCCTTGCGGAATCTGCAAAACATTTCCCAGCATATTCAGGATATTTGACCCTGTTCCAACAATTGCTGTATGATGAGATCCATCTTTTCGCAATGGAAACTGAGAGACTCATACACATTATAAAAGATGCAAACTCAAAAAAGCAACATCATACATTAAGAGGCTGGGGTATGTAAACTTTTGAACAATGATTGGTATCAGTTGTTGTTATTTTGTCTTTTAGTAAACGTAAATATATGTGTATGTGTGTGTGTATATATATATATATATATATATATGAAGGCCATTACCAACTATATAAATAAGATCTTTATAAATAACATGAGATAATTGAGATCGTTATATAGGATAACCCACACAGTTGGGTAGAAGTATCGACCGCTGCATATAAAACATTTGAAATCTGGTGCACGGATTGGAATCATTCAAATCATAAAACATTATGGAAATTTAGTGATTTCACTGTTTGTACAATGCAGTTTTGAATATCCACGTTTTCAGCTATTAGTGTTCGAGATGGTATATGGTGCTATAGATGGCTTTTAAAGCTAAAAAAAGAAGAGGAGCACCTATGACCAAGGCATCCAAAAAGAAATGTCTCTCAAAATGCTGTGGCCCAGCTTGCCCCAATAGCACAGGAATACTTTACTGACAGGGTGCAGTTTAGGGCTATAAGCTTTACAAGCTAGCCGAGTTTGCTTAAAAGTGTAGAGAACATATTGTAGGCGATATTCAAAATACATTTGTTAGGTCAGTGTGGGGTAAATGTTAGGTCGTCACTACAGCATATATAATAATATAATTATTTCTACTTTTAAATGAAGTAGTCATGTTGTCACTGATGTAGTAGACATGTTGCAGTCTTTAAAAAGCATTTCTTAAATGTTCAATTTATTTGGATGATCCCAGAGCAACAACAGATGAGTAGCTGCAACTTCCTTTATGTTAAATAATTATGAAATGATAGAAAATGTATAAGTTATAAACAGTCATTTCCCCATGTGGCACTGATACCCTTAATTTCACCTCCCCCATGCACTCTCACTCTCTTCCCTTATCTTTTCACTATTTCCCTCCCTAGATTAATGGAGCTTACTGAAGGTATATGTGCAACATACAGTGTGATGTCAGTGAGTTTCTATTTTCATGTTTGGTATTATTTTAAGGTTATGGTGTGATGGGGTAGGTCTAGTTTCTATTATTATGGGATATAGTGTTCCAAGGGCTTAAAATTGGATATTCATCAGAAATTGTTATTACTGGTAGATCAAAAGGAGTCTGATGTAACCGCAAAATAATTGTCAGGATAAGATCATACTGGGGACTTGTAGTTGAATAGAGCAGAGAGCACATCAACCAAGATCTCCAGATTTCTGTTTATCACCTGACTTAGCAAGTTGCATGATCGTGACTAAAATAACTGTTATTAGACCTGAGCAAGCATGGGGCGGCCAGATTTAATATTAGTTTATTCTGCAACTAGAATCAGACTGACAGTTTTGTGACAGTGGGATCCAAGTATACTGGCCAACATTGGGTCCCTAATGAAAGAATTAAAGAGAATTAAAGAATTGAAGAGAATTAAAAATAATTAAACCCTAAATTATGATTAACAGATCATTTAGAACCAAATCTCAAGTTTAATTGTTCAGTTATTGCATTGTTCTTCTCACATAATCTTATGTATCGTTTATATCCAACACAAATGCTGCAATACCAGTTGTGATATTTTTTTTTTAACATATTTTCTTAAAGATTCACAATGTTAACAAAAAAATTGCCAATATTGTATAAAATTAGAACTTTTGAATAATAAAAGCACAAAGTCGTTTTGGTTACATCAACAAAATGTCCAAGAACATCATGATCATGAAACTGCAGGTTGAAGCTAAGCGGTTAACTGAATATTAAAATGGTGCTTTTAGAGAGAATTTAGAATCATACAGATTTTGTCTCCAACAGTGAAGCAAGGTCATGGACAAAATCAATGTGACTAAACTAAACCTGACAGAATAGAACATTGCTAGAGCAGAAAGCAGACATTTTAAATGCTTTATACTTCTCTTATTTTGTTTTTTTAATTTACATTTACATCATACAATTGTGGTGGTATTTTGTCTAATCAACCTTAAAATAACTATTACATGTTTGTCTTTAAAATGTTTTTACATACTTTACATCCACTACACAGAACAAACACTACAACAATACTGATAAACGCACCCAGAACGCTCTGGACAATTCGCTCCACTAGTCTAGTTCCGGGTCAGAGAGCTGTCCATTTAAAATCTCACTAGCCAGTAAGAGTAAAGTACAGTTACGCTCCGCCCACACGCAATGTTTGTGCCACAATTTCAAACATAAACTCACATTTAGGGAATTTAGCCGACGCTTTTGTAGGGTGTTGTGAAAAATCTTCTGTTTCTGAAATGAGATTTGTCAGACACTTTGTCTTTGTAATATTTTATTTCTTGCAAGGGAGATCAGTTATGAATAGGTTAAGCTTCTGAAGATGGGTTAAAGATCTCAAAGTTGAGTGTTTGCATCAAGTTTATATATGGTACATTTAGGGTGTTTCGAGTTGTCATTGGCCCATGCTCATCTGAACATATATCTGCTATTCACCAATCAGTATTCAATGTTTACAGTTTATCACCTTATATAGAAAGTTTTAGTATACCAATCTTGTTAAGTCATAGCCTGCTCCACCCTCAAAATCTCTTCTGCAAAAGTAGGAAACAGATTCTGCAGATGCTCAACAGTGCAATCGTTTCCTCTACCTAGGGTGAGGTGCATAAAGTTTGCATCATCAGCATATTTTAATGACAGCTAAAGAAGAAACAGAATCAGATGTCTCATAATAAGGTTCACAGTAAAAATCATAGACAATGTTAATGCTATATTCATAAATACAAAAATTTCTTCCACAAGGGACATAAGTAGTATTCAAAATTTCTGTTCTTTTCAGGCTGTGTAACATATAATCAAAGCTTTATGCAAGGCTGAACTACTTCCTATGTTTCTGTTAAGAAATGATAAACAATACATGGTGCACCTGGGAACTGGGAAGTATGCCAAATGCTTAAGCAGGCAGAGAGATATACGTAGTTGTGATTTCTGTGTTCTTGGCATCTTTCTAATCTGACACTTAACAGTAAGTGTCCTTAATAAAAAAACTCCTTATCTCCACCCTCAGAAACTATCAGAATGGACAGTGCTTGGGTAAAATTGTTATGCTGAGAGAAACCACACCTATTATGATAACCATTAAGGGTACAAATGTATTGACTGCAGTATGGGTCGGGCCAGTCTGACAGCCACTACTTGGCCTTGACATACTGTGTAAACTACCAGGCAGTCTGCAGCTGCAGGGGAACACATTAATCTGGCTGAGACAGCCCATCCCCGTTGAAAAAAAACACGGTTAATGAGGAGAGTGTTCTGTACCCAGAGCACCCTGCTTGATAAACTGCTCAGAGGGAGTTTGGCCTTATAAAAATGAGTCCTGTGCGATTCATTGGTAACCTTCCCCTAGTACTTCCCAGTATCCACTTAGAAAGAAGCAGAGGAAGTGGCTGCTGAGGTAGTGGTAAATTTGGAAAACGGAATAATTTGAAAACCATCCTCCATCAGCAACTTACCAATGTGGCCTGTAAAGAAACCAAATGGTAAAGAAGGCTGACAATTGACTACAGAGAAGTGAAGAAACATGTTGATAAAATGAAACAGTTGGTAGCTGATCATTCAGTTGTTTTCTCCTGTGTACCAGCTGATGCTACATATCCAACGGATTTTGGTCAGTGCCCCTTCATGAATCCTGTCAGGATTGGTTCACTGTCACATGCAATGGGCAAAAATACACATGGAATAGATTTCTTTATAATCATCCCACGGTTTATCATCAGGTGCTAAAAGCAGCATTAGACAAATATGACAGACAGTCAACCTTAGTTCAGTACAGTGAGGGAATACATTATTTGATTCCCTGCTGATTTTGTACGTTTGCTCACTGACAAAGAAATTATCTATCTATACTTTTAATGGTAGGTTTGTTTTAACAGTGAGAGACAGAATAAAAAAAATCCATAAAAACACTTTAAAAAAAAAGTTGTAAATTGATTTGCCTTTTTATGAGTGAAATAAGTATTTGACCCCTTCGCAAAACATGACTTAGTACTAGGCAAAACCCTTGTTGGCAATCACAGAGAGGTCAGATGTTTCTTGTAGTTGGCCATCAGGTTTGAACATATTTGCACAGGTTTGTGTCTCAGGAGGGATTTTGTCCCACTCCTCTTTGCAGATACTCTCCAAGTCATTAAGGTTTTGAGGCTGACGTATGGCAACTCGAACCTTTAGCTCCCTCATATTTTCTATGGGATAAAGGTCTGGAAACTAGCTAGGCCACTTCAGAATCTAATGTGCTGGCTGAGGGAAGGAGGTTCTCATCCAAGATTTGGCCCCGTCCATCGTCCCTTTGATATGGTGCGGTTGTCCTATCCCATTAGCAGAAACCCCTATAAACCCATAATGTTTCCACCTCCATGTTTGATGGTGGGGATGGTGTTCTTGGGGTCATAGGCAGCATTCCTTCTTCTCCAAACACAGCGAGTTGAGTTTATGCCTCAACTCAATTTTGGTCTCATCTGACCACAACACTTTCACCCAGTTCTCCTTTAAATCATTCAGTTGTTTATTGGCAGACCTCAGATGGGCCTGTACATGTGCTTTTTTTGAGCAGGGGGACTTTGCGGGCACTTTTCATGGAGACCCAGACTGAGGGAGATTGACAGTTATTTTGTGTTTCTTCCATTTGCAAATCATAGCACCAACTGTTGTCAACTTCTTAAGCTGCTTGGCAATGCTCTTGTAGCCCATTGCAGCTATGTGTAGGTCATTGCAGCTATGTGTAGGTCTTGGCCCTGACATCCTTGGACAGCTCTTTGGTCTTGGCCATGGTGGAACGTTTGTAATTTGATTGATTGCTTCTGTGGATAGGTGTCTTTAAGAGAGTGCTCCTAATCTCAGCTCGTTACCTGTATAAAAGACACCTGGGAGCCAGAAATCTTGCTGATTGATAGGTGATCAAATACTTACTTCATTCATTAAAATGCAAATCAATTTATAACTTTTTGAAATGCGGTTTTCTGGATGTTTTTGTTGTTATTCTGTCTCTCACAGTTAAAATAAACCATTAAAATTATAGACAGATCATTTCTTTGTCAGTGGGCAAACATACAAAATCAACAGGTGATCAAATAATCTTTTCCCATTTGTTTTGTACTACTGACAAGAATACACACATGAGAAATATGGAAGCGTTGCTCGACTTGCTGTATGCTGTTGGTCACGTACTTAGTTGAAATAATGCTCAATGCACAAAATCTTAAATTGTTGTACAGCTGCACTAGATAACCTAAACTTACCCACAACAATGCATAAACTCAGATCAGTGGTTGTTTAACTTCTGTTGCCTATGGGTAGAAAATTCTGCAAAAAAAAAAACAATAATTACAGGTAGCTCTAAAGAGACATGTCAAAGACACTAAACAAGTTGTCCTTTCTAACACTGCAGTGCGGCATTTCAAGCAACTGAAACATGATTAAAACACACACCTGGTATATGGCCACAAGAAACACTGGGAAAAATGGCCGTTCCAGGAAAAGGGTGCTGCGGAGACCACACCCTGTTAAAAGGAGGTAAGGTGTGGAAATGAGGTAGAGACTGACAAGGCAGTACTACCTATGGGAAATGTCTCACTGTCCACTGAGACCGGCAACAGTACAACGCCACGGGAAAGACACGGGTTCACCTATTCGTGGAGAATACACACGTGGGATTTCCAAGGGGAATCACTACACATGGGCACCTAGCCCAGCACAAGGGTTGACTGTGGCATACACACGAGTACTGGGCCTGGCGTGAGGCTCCTCCGCCGAGCCTGCTTGCCGATGGGTGCTGGAGGAATCACAACATAGGGTTCACCTTTGGGAAACCGCTGCGAAGGAGTACGAACGCCTATTTCCCCCTATCACGGGGGGAGGCAATGCAAGCGAAAACACAGAGCACACCCACTCGCCCACTACCTAGTGGGCCCCAACACACAGGAGTATTTGGGCTCCACCATGAGATTGTAAGACCTCGCAAGGGCGGTAGGTGTCGTTCAGCCCACAGCTCTGCAAATGTCTGCTAGAGGGGTGCTGTGCGCCAATTCCCAGGAGGAGGCAACACTCCTAGTAAAGTGAGCCCTCACTCCAAGGGGGCATGGCATGCCTTGGAAATGGTACGCCAAGGCGATGGCATCCACTATCAAGTGGGCCAATCTCTGTTTGCAGAGGGCCTTTCCCTTCTGTTGCCCCCCGAAGCAGACAAAGAGCTGATCAGAGCTTTTGAAGCTCTGAGTATGGTGCATATAAACGTGCAGAGCGCAAACGTGACTCAAAGGGCTGGGTCTGCCTTCTCCATGGGCAGCGCTTGCAGCTTCACCACCTGCCCTTGAAGACATGGCCAATCCTTCTTGCAGAAAGGAAAGCACTGAGCCGATTGTGCAAATGCGGTGGTCTTTTTCATGGAAAGATCAGTCAGTGAAGAGGCCACCAGGCCCGGGGAGAGATCACTTGGGGCCTCCGCGTCCCGTCCAAGAACCATACATGGTGTTTCCAAAAAATTGGGGCGAGGGTGCCCGATAGTGCCCTGTCCCTGAGAAAGAAGATCCTTCCTTAGGGGAATCTGCCAGGGAGGGCAGCGCATCCGTCCCGAGGGGGGGCCTCAGACAGGGGATAGAACAGCGGGCAGTGGGAGGACTCGTGAGAGGCAAACAGGTCCACCTGCGCCTCCCCGAATCGACTCCAAATCAGCTGGACTGCCTGGGGATGGAGTCTCCACTCTCCTGGGCTCGCCCGGAATGTATGTGGTGTGAAGCAACCAGAGTCGCCGCTTATTCCAAAAGGAGGAGATCGCGGGTGAGTTGAGACATGCGACATGAGCGAAGACCGCCTTGGTGGTTGATGCACGCCACAGTTGCTGTGTTGTCCATATGAACTAACACATGCCTGCCCTGCATCAACTGATGAAACCGGCGCAGAGCCAAATGCACTGCCAAATGCACTGCCAACAACTCAAGGCAATTGATGTGCCACAGGTGCTGAGGTCCTGTCCAGGAGCCCGAAGCTGCCTGCCCGGTGCACACAGCACCCCAGCCTGTCTTGGAGGCATCCATTGTCACAACAACGTGCCTGGACACTTGTTCTAAGGGCACCCTGGCCTGTAGAAAGGCAACATCTGACCAAGGGCTAAAGGTTTGGTGGCAGAATGCGGTGACATCCATGCGGTGTGATGCCTATCCCGGGACTCTGCCGTGTAGCCAGTGTTGCAGCTGTCTCATATGCATCAGGCCGAGCTGTGTGACCGTGGATGCCATATGCCCCAGGAGCCTCTGAAAGTGGTTCAGTGGGACCACTGTCTTGGCTCTGAACATTAGGCATTGCAGCGGTGACCATGTGCGTTTGTTGGAAAGTTCAGCTCCATACAGAGAAAAGAGATGCCCTGTGTTGGGAAGGGCTGGCTGACAGTATATTGGGAAGAAACAGCCACCGGAAGCGAGCGCGATCCGCTGATTGCACCATCACCCGCAGCGGACGCTGGAAATCTCCAAAGGCGATAGTCAGATGAATGCGAGTAGCGCACACTCGGCTCCGAAGCAAAAATCCGAATAAACAACTGCTTCCAGGTAGGCATGACTCGGCCTGCAACTCCCTTGCCCAATTCTCACTGGCTCTTTCCTCTCGGGCCAATATTCATTGGCGCGTTTTTTTTATTCAAAGGTGATAGGGCTCTCAAGCAAGACCCCATACGTCAGTTCGTTGACATAATGTCGAACGTGACTGACTGAAAGGGAACATATTACATTCAATGACTTGGATACTTAAAACTGTCAACATGATTTAAATGTACAGAATGTTATCAAAATCACACCTTTAATACCCAGTAAATCACTTTTTTCCACCCAAAGTCTTTTTAATTACGTAAATCAAACTCAAACCAAAAATCAACCAGAGGACTCAATTCGATTCGAGTCCATGAATCGAATTATTCAGTTTGGAAAACTGCTAACTCTTTAGAATTGTTCAGTGCAAAGTTAATGTCTCTTATCAAAAACCCATAAGTAAATTAGGAACCAAGTAGATCTCAATGAGTTCATGTTGTGTTTGTCCAAGTGGAAAAGAGAAAGTGAAAGCAACAGGTTCGTAGTTGGCTCACCATATAGACTAAGCTTAGTCGGCATTACTATATGCTATTAAAAGAATATCGGCTATAAATATAATGAATGTTTAAATAACTTAATTTTTCAGTGTTTTATTGACTCCTTCCCTTTTAATTGTTTCACTGGTAGGCTGGGTTACCCGGGTTACATATGGGAATGTGTGCTATATTAGTCCCTGATTTTATAGGGAGCAGTGTCCGGCTTTTACTGGGTCTATGGGAGTAAGACATTACTGACACACGTCTCGATGGAAAATAATTATGTGCATGAGTGACTTTAAAGGAAGCTTTTTTTGTTGTCAGGTTGGTTAATAAAGCTGAAAATAGCACCATGGAAGGACAAAGGAAACAGTGTGCTATAGTCATCCCTAAAGATCCTACTGTGTTTATAGATGCTATAGAACAACCCAGAGGTATCCCTAATGAATTTAAAGATATTGTTACGGTGGAGGCTCCAGCTCCCTCTCCATCGCGGCAGCAGAGGGAGCCATCACCAGAGTATTGACAGATCTATCCTGGACTACACTTCCCACAATCCTCCTCTATGCTGATTACTTCCGAACTTGCACCTGAATACCATTTGCACAAACGGATAAATACTGAACTGAAAGCATCGCTCGTTGCGAAGCCTTGTTTGCCCCGGTGACAATTCTGAGCATCGTGTATCGACCCTGCCTGTTTTCTGGTTTCTTGATTCTCGCTGCCTGCCCTTTTGGATTTGTTTGATTGTTTCTGTCTGCCTGCCGCCTGCCGTGACCATTTGCCTGTTTAATGTTTGTGATTTGTTCTCTGCCTGTCCCGATCCCTTGCCTATTCTACGACGACGATTATACTCCACTTGATTCAATCTTTGTTTACAGTTTTGATATCTTTGTGTTTTCAACTGTTTGTCATTAATAAAATACTGCAGATGGATCCGAACGCCCCTGATCAGTCATTACTCATTGCAGATATATGTAGTTGTGATTTCTGTGTTCTTGTCCTCTTTCTAATCTGACACTTAACAGTAAGTGTCCTTAATAAAAAAAAAACTCCCCCGGACTCCTCGTCTCTTCATTCATGATCTAACACTTTTATCCAAAGCAACATACAAAGTGAGGAAAACAATGAAGCGATAAATCATACGGAGGCAATAACATCGCTGTACACAGTTACAATTTTACCAAGATTACATTTCAATGCTTGATTGAGGCAATACCTGAGAGAGGAGAAAGATTTTTTTTTTAAATTCATACTTGTATCAGGTATTCGTGGAAGGGACCGGTTTTTAGCAGTTTCCTGAATATAGAGAGGGATGCAGCAGACTGAGCAGAGTTTGGATTCAAATTTACAACAGTCGTAACCCTGAGGCATTCCCTTTCAAAAGGAACATGTGCTGTGTCTGACTAGATGCTATAGGGAACAAGTACCCACTACCACAATGCCAATGACTACCACAATGAGCAGAGACTTAATGACTCCACTGACTTAATTGCCATAGTCCAAGAACTGCACCACACAGCTGCACTGCACAACTGTCAATGACAAGAAAAGTTCCCTAAGGCCAACTTAGCAAATAAACCTATTTAGAGACACCCTCTGCAAAGCCTGGTCAATCATAGTTGCATTTGAATCTTAGTGTTACTCTTAGTGCAACATTATTTTGTAAAGGCTCAAAAATTAAGTTGGCATTAGTGGAATAGCATTGGCATGGCACTGCATTTCTCTGATCATTTTTCTTTGTTGCAGTAAATGAAGAGTTGTCATATCGCTCACAAATTCCTTATGCAGTGCTGCAAAACTCACTACTAGGACCTTTGTTTGTCACCCTGTATATTTTATACTCGGGAGCTATCAGTTGGAAACCATAAGCCCTGAATAGTTTAGCTCCTCAATACTTAAGCAAGCTCTTGTTACATTATAGTCCTTCATGTTTATTGCGGTCTCCAAGTTCTGGTAAGAACCGTCTGACCTCAAAATCAACCGTGACTGGTAGATCCTTTTTCTGTTTAGAACCGAAACTCTAGAACAGACTTTCTAGTGTTTTAAAAGCTTTATTTATTATTAAATAAATTATTGCTACTTAAAACTATTTTATAAAACTATAACTAAAACTATCAACTTTAAACTATTAACACACAACTGCTCTGCACAAACTCTGTTCTGGATCATTACAGCTTGATTTAACATCCAATTATACCTGGGATGTCCATCCCTACTTATTTCTCACACAAGTTTTGCATGGCAAACTTTGTTTATGCCTTGTCCTTTAACAGTAAATAAAACAGACAGCACATTTTGTGACCTCTGTTTTGCGTTTAAAATGGACATCTAGTTAAAGGACATCTAGTTACAGTTACAGAGATTCACTGAGAAAAAACTTTGCAGCAGCAAACAGCTGGTGTAATGGTCTGAGGCTGGATGTTATGGAGAAGGGGTTGCTTATGTTGTGGTTACAAGCATATGTAAGGATACTATTTAATATAACTCTTGTGTTTCCCTGAAAAAAAAAGGCAAATACCCCATTGTGACTGTTGAGGGCAAGTTTATATCATGTGTTTGTGATTGAGGTGACCATCCAAGGGGTGTGCTGTAAGTGGACCAGTGTTATGACAACACTTGTTGTTAGTTCTTATGTAACTATTTAGCCTAGCTTGTCTTACATGCCAATATGTTGTCTCATCTGTCTTTGGTGTATATTATGTCCACCTGTTGCTGTCCTGTTCTTACCAGCTTTGTGTTGTTGTCTAAACTTACCCTGCACATTGAGCCGATGCCTGTACTATTGACATGGGAAATACGAAATCCAATTTACTATTGTCTATTTAGACACTGTTTACATAATGACTCCAGTGATACAAGTTCTATAGCCAATTTGTAATGCCTAGTTTCTTTTCACCCACCCTGTATTTGTTGTATGGTTGGAATGACAATAAAGTAACACTCTGAACTTTGATTTATTTACCCTCCCGACTCTCTTCCATTCGCCACATAGGCTAGACTCCATAAAACTTAGCTTATGTCATTAAAGTCTGAAGTCAGACAAATGAATCCTGCTCCTAATAGTTAAACATTAGAGTCATGTCTTGGAGAACCACAAAAATTGCATGAATACACTTGAAATCTGTTTTGAATGCTTCTCTACTCGCACATGAAAAACATTAGGAACACTTTTGACTTTCACCTAAAATGTCATAAAATGCACCACAATGACAAGGTGACTTAACAGTGATTTATTCCTTCCAAGGGGTAATTGTACTTGCTGCAGCAATAATTAAAAGGACAGAGAAAGTATAATGCTAACAAATATAAATTATATCATTAAATGGAACTTGTGTCTACACTTTATTTTCTATATTTTTTTTTAAAGGAAAGCCTTTGAAACAGTGTGTGTATACGCTCCTTTAAGATAGGATGCTAAAGTTCAGGCCTGAGAACGTCGGCAGTCAAATGGAACAGGATGACATGTGTACACATTTAAAAGGAATGTTCCTCTGCTTAATACCTGAATTTAAACACTGCAGTTTTTAATTACAATGAAAACAAATACATTGAGATTTAAAACATATTCACACTAGCACCAATATACAAGCAGGCCAGAGCACCCGGGAAGTGTTCAGAGCGGGCACACTGGTCAAGAGATTGTGCATTCTTATTGCAGCATTACCTTAGGATTAATGAATATATCACTAATGGATCACTCACTCCTGGTTTTATAGACATTTCACGAGTTCGCACTAACATGCAATCGCAAATGATCACTGATGCGTATTTGGCGTGCTGTCCGGGGGGGAGGGCTCCGAGCTCGGAATTTGGCCCGAACCCAGAGTACTCCCCCAAAAAGCCGAATAATTGCCGGACAGCCGCGGGAAGAAAAAATCCCCCCAAAAAATGTAAAGTCAATAACAGCAGCGCAAAGGCGTTTGAATAGAACAATACTGGACCGGAAGGGCTCTCGCAGCGTCCGACGGGAGCTCGAAAAGCTCGCAGCACCGGACGGGTCAGAGGTCGGGTAGTGACAACGTAACGAAAGCAAAGTATTAGCAATTAAGAAATCAGCAAATCACGAAATTGGTTGATTTTTACACCGAACTTGAAGGG